>APFE031478758.1:34586-48215 GCA_000404065.3 Pinus taeda | reverse complement strand
CCCCAATGACGTCAAGGCAGTACAGCAGGTCCTTAAACTAAGGGATGCAGACATGGCTGCAATCAAAAAGAAAATGAAGATCCCCCCAACGCTACATCCACAAACTGATGAAGTTGCCCAGCAGAGGCAAGAAAAGGATGCTGTAGCATTACTAATGACTCTATATAAAGAGCTGCAGGACACACAGCAAAAGCTGCAGGACACAGAGACAACACTAGAAGCAGCACTACAAAGGAGAGAAGCAGGGAAATCTTCCAAACCGCCCACAGAAACAATAGACCTTGAGGAAACCCCTCAAGAAACCATCCCTCCAAAGCAACAGGCACCAGAAACAGCTCCAGCCACTACAGAGCCAGCCACTACAGCACCACCAACAGAAAAGACTGAGAGCTTAGACATGCTGAAACTAAGGTAGGAGATTCAGGTACTGGAGTCTCAGATGACAGAGCTCAATCAAGCCAAGGACAGCTTAGCCAAAATAGAAGAGAAGTATGATAAGTCTAAGAAAAATGTAGCTGAGAGGGAGAGAGAAGTAAAAGCTCTAAGAAAAACAATTGCAGAGCTAGAAAAGCAGCTCAATTTTGAGAAAGTGACAACAGAGCTCAAGCAAGTGATTTGGACTGCCATTGGACAATCAATAACTAACCAGTGGGAGTACATAGATGCTATCTATGAACAAGTGGGACTCCTTGGCAGGGCAAGGAAAGAATTACAAAGAGCAAGAAACTCCCTAGGTAACATGGCAGACCTTGCCCCCAAGATGATTGAGGTCCTAAATTACAGAACAAGTTCCCAGTTGGTGAAAATGGGAATTGGAAATAGAACTGAAACTATATCTGTGATTAAAAAAGTCACAATAATGAAGAACCTACTCCAGACCCTGGACAAGAAAAACCATGATATACAGGCAGACATAAATATGTTTCAGAATAGGTTCGCAGCCCTGCAGGACAGAGGGCTTCCCAACTTGCTAGAATCAGGGAAGCTACTCTCTCATGACAAGTACATCAAAAGGGTAAGCAGTTTTGCAGCAATTCAGATTGCTGAGGCTCCAGGGACATCTTCATCAGGCCCAATAACAGGACAAGCTCTTTTTGAGAAATTAGACAACTTGTTTTTTATTAAGAATGAAATAACACATCTATTTGATGAGCCTCCTCATTTTTATAAGTATACAGAGGCTGATGAGACCTTAGGGTCAATTTTGAGGCATCAGCTTCCTCCTCCAGATACATGGCAAGACTTAATAAAGCTACTTTTGAACCAAAGCTGAAGAATTAAATCTTTTTTCAACAATACGGTCTATATTGCATCTACAGGTGGACAAAGCCATGACAGCGAGCATGAAGACGCTGAGCCAACTCAGCACAGGTACTCGGCATCAACAGCAGCATCAGCAGGCACAGGTGGCAGGGCCAAGAAGATACAAAAATCAAAGTGACAGAGCACTTCATTCTATATTTATGATAAAGCCGCACAGTCGACTCCGCAGTGCCCAAAGGTCAAAAATCTGTCCTGACAGCAGTTAAAGGCTTTTAAGAGGCATTTATATTTGCAATTACTTCTCATCTACTCTCTTTGTACGAGTGTAAGAGATATTTTCCTCTCAGATGACTCCATACCTGAGATATTTTTGTATGTAAATCTCTATATATTCCCCCTCGCGTTTGTTTTGAGGGGTTGGACTCCGGATGTAAGAAATCTCTTGATATCTTCTCTGTTATTCTGATATTGTAAATTCTCAGACAGTTAATAAAAAAGACAGTGGGATTTCTTCAAAGATGTTTGTCTCTTGATCTCCTGGTGGTGTGTGGCTCAAAGTTGCAGGATTCCTGTGTATCTCATGGCTCAATAAGTTTTTCTCATGGCTCTTTATTTCACCTGTGATCATCGTTATTTCATATGTCTTTCATGTTTTCTACACATTTGAAAATCTAGGTAGTAAAGAAAAAGAATAGTCTCAAGATTTGGTCATTGGCCACCCTGAGCTCAATCTAAGCTATCTTATATGTTTTCTTCTGAAAAAGTATTTCAAGAGTAATTCTTCACTGCTACCTTTAATACTACCACATCACAGTGCGTTGTTGTTTTAGGAATTCAAGTAATTGCTCCTAGATAACAAACTTCTTTTACAATATTCAACTTAAGTAAAGAAATCTTAATTGCTCTTTGCTGGTTGTTTTTTCACCTCACTCTCACTATTTACATTTTGTTTCATGGAATACACACAGGCCCTGTAGCTACACCTCACCAAAATCAAGACCTCAAGGGAAAACAGTCCAAGACCCCATTGCCCAATGGAATAATCTCACCTGCAGATATACTTTAAGGAAATCAGAAGCATCCTCCCAACCAAACACAAAAACAACCAAAAATTTCATCTCATAACTAGCCTAAAACCTTTGTCAAGAAAAGTGACAAACCTTATAGAGAGAGCCCTCTCTGATTGCAGCTAGGCTAGAAGCTGTAGCCCAAAGATTGGTTAGTGGTTACCCCGGCTGTATTCTCTTAGGAGTCAAAGAGAACAACCTGGGTGTTAACAATTACTAAAATATTTTATCAATATTTTATAAATTTAACTCTTTATTATTTATAATTATATAAAATTAACTCAAAATTTAAATTTCTATTTTAAAATAAAAATTTTTAAATTTTTTATATTATTAAAAATTTAAATAAACATTTTATATTAAATTATTTATCGATTAATTAATTTTTTTAACTTTATAATTAATTTTATAATAAATAATAAAAAATACATAAAAAATTATTATTTAATTAATCAAAGTAAACTATTCCCATATACTTACTTGAATATACCTACCATAATTCTTTTACTCGTAACATTCCACACGCTCTTAGTGAAAACCATGTTCGTAACATTTCACACGCTCTTAAGTGAAAACCATGTTCCAGACATTTTAGAAAAGCTATTACAAGTTATTGACTAATAGGCCTAAACTACAAGGAAATATTATAACAATAAAATCACATTCGTGAAGATTAATTTTTTTATTATCATAATTTTGATTTCTAAAGTTGGTTAAAGGGAATTAAAAATGATCTCAAGTAAAAACCATATTCTTGAGAATTCAAGTTAATTATGTAGTAATAAGAAAGGAAATTTTATAACGAGAAAATCTCATTCGTGAAAGTTAATGTTTTTATTATCATAATTTTGATTTCAAAAGCAGGTGAAAGGGAAAAAGAAAATGTTCTTAAGTTCTTGAGGATTCGAATTAATTATTTAGTAATAAGCAAGGAAATATTATAACAATAAAATTATATTTTCAATTAATTTTTTATTAACCTAACATTGCAGATTTTGCAAGGAGGTGGAAGGGAAAATGAAATGTCAAAATAAATGTGAAGATTAACTGTTTACAAATAAGGTGATTAGTAAAGTATTTTTAATAGATCATAGTGGAGTCTATTTTCTGAAAAGGAAGATTAGATGAATTAATTATCAAGTGAAATATGGGCAAATATTGAATTAAGGTAGGCTTGACGGTGATATTTTTTTTTAGTATAATTGGAACAATTCAATTAAACAATAAAGAAAAATAATGAGATGAAAATTAAGGTTATTAAGTTAGAATATATTAAAAGCAAAGAGAAAAGAAAATGTTGCTTTTATTAAAAGTAAAAAAGATGATATTTTTTAGTGCATGGGTTATAATTGATAGTTATTTGAGCTAATTCATTTCAAACAAGAAATTGGTTAGTGCACAAACTTTCAACGCATACATGGTATGTGTAAGCAATGAATAGCAATGATGTGATATTTTTTTAGAGAGTACCTTTTAACTATAATTTATATAGTACTTATGTGATTGTTAGGTGACTCTCCTATAATAAAATTTAAGAATAGTTGATTAATCCTAAGAGTTAATATCAATTTCATATATATATATATATAGAAAGAAAATATTTTAATGTTGTATATAATAAAATATTCCATGTCCAAAGAAAAAAGTAATTAAAAGTTAAAAAATAAAATAAAAAATATAAGTGATTCTTAATTAATATAACCAATTCTTAAGATAACCTCTTGTTCATCCTCCTTATTACTAATTTTCAATAATGTAGCATAAGGTGTAACACCCAATGATGCACGAACATTTATTTTTTTACAAAGTTTTACTTATTACTATTAATTTTACTTTCGTATTAACCTGGAGTGTTAAAACTATTAGGATTCAAAGCAAAAACATATGTTGTTAATTATTAATTTAAAGAATTTGATCAATTTTAAAAGAACTGAAGAATCACTTGAAATAACTCGTGAAACAATTCCAAGAAGTTTTCCCATCTTTCCCTTGAAAAAGAGGAATGACAGAACCCTCGGGGGTTGGAAAAACAAAATTGTTAGAGAGAGGATGTTGCTATGAATGGTCTCTTCGTAGAGCTTGAGAAATTAGCCAGTGGGAACAAGGCTTTGGATAACAGGCGAAAGGTAGAAGACTTGAGGCAGGACATAGTCCGGACGCCCAAGGTAACAAGCTATTTTAGCCATTGTCAGGAGCTAGAAGAGCTCGAAGGGGGATTCTGGATGTAATCACCAGATCCACGGTTGGGTGGTCATACTTTCTAGGCAGAGAAAATACATGCATTCTTACAAGTAAAGCAGGGAAACAGAAAAGTAGCAATGCTGTGCTTATTAAATATGAGTAGGAAAAGGTTTGCCAGTTTATTTTATGAAATGCAGAGTTTGACATGCTAACGAATGAATAGTATGACTTTGTCAGTAATAAATTTTACATTGTCATTATTTTACAATCTCAATACAGACATCCAGTTATATATATCATCACATAAAGAAAATAAGGTAAGGAACTTTATTTTCATCTATTGAAATGAAAGACAACAATTGTTTCAAGTCTTAAGCAAAAGAACAAGAATAATTCTGTACAAGTATAGTAACACATATTATGTCCTAACTACCATTTATTGCTCTGAAGATTTTAATGACCTTTAGAATTGTTTCAACCTGTAACCATGATTCGGTCAATCCATGAACAATAATATGAAAACCTTAAACTCATCATTAATCCAAAGAAACACACAAAAATGGCATGTTGTGGGGTTCACATGCATCAATTTCCATTTCAAAGTATTTATTGATTTCTGATAGGAACTATTCAATATACAAGTTAAAAGAAATAACCTATTACAGTAAAGATTAATAACCCATAATTGTAGCCGTGAAAACATAAATAAGATTCAATTCTTTTAAGAACCACCCCAACTGAATAGTTATGCATTATATGAATAGCTATGCATTATATGAATGCTTGGTAGCCAAACCCATATTGGGAAAAATCTTGACAGCGAGTTGTTCGAAGAATAAGAGAACAAAGTAATCATATTTGAAAAGTATAAACTTACAGTGAAGTATTCAAACTACTTGATAGGTTATAAATAATTTCATACAATCAAAACAACAATATAAATATTAGGCTCAAGATTGGGCACAAGTGTTCCCCATCATTTTAGTCTACCGCAACCCTAAGATCTATGTATCTTTTGGACAACCCTAATACCTTGACTGTCGAAGTATCTAATAAATTAATATAAATAAAACCTGACAATCTATCAATCCTCCACCTAAAGTTGAGATTGCCTTAGGAATTCGCCTAACAAATGGAGAGGAACCAACTTGTATGCGAAGGAAAAAACCATGGTCAGGACTCAACTTTGCTTCAAAAGGTCAACCTATGAGTATACATGCTTAAAAAAATCCATAGAGCATACCTGCAGATGGTTAAAATGGTAATGTAAGCCTGAAAAGTAATCAAATAAGTATTAAGGAAGAAACATGAATGCGGAAAAATGAGATTACCTAAAGATGAAGTTGTCAAACAACAAGCGTCCATCTGCACCTGAAATCGACACTTTACTATATCAAGCTCTCATAAAAACAAACAAGAACCCTATATGAAATTCACAAGCCTGCATATGTTACCTCTGGTTATAGAGTGAACCCAGGAGACATCCCTCTAGCACCAAGAGCCAGCTATCAACAAACCCACCTATGCAGGGGTCGATTAAAGGGTTCAGGGAATGAACGTAAGTGCCAAAAAATAGGAGAGAAACTGTTAGCTGAGATGGAAAGTAGGCTTGCTTGTGTGTTACCTATCTATATGATGAGGGTGTTTCTGCCATTCTACCTTTAGGTCACTTTCAGTTTTAGAGCCGTTTCCCACCACTTCTTCACAACCAAATGACCCTGACTTCACCGATAATGGAATTTACCTACTCTCTACTACCCCAAATCACTAAGACTGTAGATCCGTTTAGATCCAATGGTGGAATGTTTTCCAGATGCAAGGGTTTGTGATTATTCTGAACAGCCAGACATAACACCATTAATGCAGAACTATAATGATAGTGAAGTAAGGACTATGGTGACTAGGAAACAACCTCGAGGCTCTCCTGCCTTAATGGAGGGGCGCCTTTTCAAGGATGCCAGTGTGGGAGGCATTAATACCAGTGACGTGGTAGCCTTATCCCAATGTCTAAATTATCATAAAGTGCAAACAAAAGGGTAGAAAACCATAATGAACATTTTGTATCCACTGGCGATTTGACATATAGTCAACTCATATAGTTGATAAGGTCTATTCCACCTAATATAAATATTTAATTAAAAAAAATTAACTAATAGTCTTCATAAAAAAATTCTTTGGGTTAGGATGTTACAAATGGTATTAGAGTGACATGTTTTCATAGTAAGACTTATGGGCTCAATATATACACCTACATATATGAACATTAAAAGAAATATATATATGTTTGTGTGTGTGTGGGTGTGTGTACATATAAAAATGAAATATGTATGTGTATAATCAGTAACACTAACCAAGTAAGTGTAAATGTGTACACAGAGATAGAGCACACACCAAAGAACAAAAATGTAGGGAAGCCTAAGAATACCTCACTAGTCAAAAGTGCCTTATGTGGAGGCCAACCCGGAAATATGGATATAGTTGGGAGAACAATCCTGGCAAGCCAACACTGCCCTGCTTGAAACAGTGCAAAAACTACGTGCTGAAATGATGAATTTAACGACAGACAAGGAATGACTAAGACAATAATAGGAAAATATCCTTAAAAGCATGTCTGACTGATATAATCAATGAGGACTAGATCCGAGTACAGAGAATAGGGAGAAGAGCCCAACGATCCATCACGATGATGATAATGCTAAGTCAGTAGAGGGACATAAGGAGGATGAAGAAGGGCGTTAGGATAGTGTTTCCGACAAAAGAAAGTCCAAAAGATAGAAATTGGAACTACAAGGTGAGTTCAAAAGAAATAAAACCATCATTGTTTGAAGGAGAATCTGAAGAAGCAGCTGAAGCATGGTTCATTGACATGGGTAAAATATTTTCAGATTTATGAATATACTGACTAACTTAAGGCATGAATGGCAGTCTACCAGTTAAGGGGAAAGGCTACTCTTTGGTGGAAAGAGATTAAAACTATAAGAAAAATAGACTAAGAACAAGTGGCGTGGCAAGAATTCCAGAAACATTTAAAGGACAAATATTTAACTAAACATTATTACGATGAAAAGGAAAAGGAGTTCCATGAGTTAAGATTGGGAACCTTGACGATGGATGAGTATTTGAAGTGGTTTACCTCCCTGTTATGATATGTCCCATACATGCAGCAGGAAAAAGCTAAAATTCAGTGGTTTATTAGTAGTTTACCCAACTTCATGAAGGAACAGTTAGAATTTGATTATCCTAGAACAATGGATGTTGCAGCGTGAAAGGCCTGCATCTATTATCAACAAATGAAACAGAAGAATGAGGGTCCCAAAGGAACCATGGGCAGGAAAATGAGGAAATTACCCCAAAAAAGACAACCAAAAGTTGCAAATAGTAGAAATAATGAGCAAAGAACTTTTGGAAAATTTCTAAGTAACCCACCCAAAATCCTATCTTACACTCAGAATAGAAAGACAAATGGAGTTAGTAAACCTACTACTGATCAACCGCCCAAAGAACCTCTGCAATGCTGGGGATGTGGGGAATCTCATTACTACAAGAATTGTCCACACAGGGCCAGAACAAAACAACTCTCAAATATGCAAGAGGCCTTTCAGATCAAGTGTAGGGGGCTAGCATATTTTCAAAAATCAACTTAAGGTCTGGTTACCACCAAATCAGAATAAAGGATGAAGACATCTGCAAAACCACATTTTGAACTCGTTATGGTCAGTATGAGTTCGTGGTACTGCCTTTCGGCCTTAATAATGCTCCATCCACTTTCATGAACCTGATGCATGGCATTTTTCAGCCATTTTTAGATAAGTTTGTACTTATTTTTATTGAAAATATAATGATTTATTCAAAAAATCACGAGGAGCATGAGAAACACTTAGGGAAAGTATTCCTAATTTTGCGAGATAATCAGTTGTACGCAAAGTATAGTAAGTGAGATTTTTATAAAAGTCAAATCCAGTACTTAGGCCACGTTATATCAGGGGAGGGAATAGCGGTGGATCTAGAAAAGATCAAAACTATTATGGAATGGACCACTCTGAAAAACGTTGCTGACATAAGATCCTTTTTGGGTCTAGCAGGTTATTACCATCGATTCATTAAAGGGTTTTCAAGAATAGATTTTCCTTTGACCTCATTACAAAAAAAAGGGCTTACCTTCCTCTGGACAATGAAATGTCAATAAAGTTTTAAGCAGCTAAAAAAATTAGTTACTACCACACTAGTGCTAAAGGTAGCAGATCTAGAAAAATCATTTGTGGTATGCACCAACACGAATAAGGAAGGTATCGGTGGTGTATTAACACAAGAAGGAAACGTCATAGCCTATGAATCATGAAAACTATAGGATTATGAACAACGATACTTGACATATGATCTGGAATTGACTACAATAGTACACGCACTCAAAATATGGTGACACTATCTCCTAGGAAAGAAATTTCTACTATGAATCATAGCAGTCTTACAAGCATCTTTAACCAGTCTAGTTTAAATGCTCGGCGGGAAAGATGGACTATGTTGTTGAGCGAATTCGACTTTGAAATGAAGCATATCAAGGGGAAGGAAAATAGAGTAGCAGATGCATTAAGCTGAAAAATACATTGCATTTATGAAGTGCAATTCAACCATGTACAATTTAACCTACTGGAGGTCAACTAAGAAGCATCCCTCAAATACCCAGAGTATGCATTCCTTTGGTAGCAAGCCTTGGAAGCTCAAGCGAAGGGGAAACAACTTGATTATGGTATTAATATTCACAAAATGCTAACATTTAGAAACACAATATATATTCCTAACCAAAATTCTTTCAAGCAATTATTATTGGATGAATTGCATAGAAATCCTTATGCCGCTCACCTTTGATACCATAAACTATTTTTTGCCATCAGAAAAAGTTATCTCTGGCCAAGTTTAAGGAAAGATGTGGTTGAATATCTATCCAAATTCTTAGAGTTCCAATTGGTGAAAGCAAAACATCAATATCCTGCTAGTTTGTTACAACCATTACCCATTCCTGAGTGGAAATGGGAAATGATCACCCTAGACTTTATTACTAGGTTACCTCGTACTAAGAAGCAGCATGAATCAATCATGGTTGTGGTGGATAAGCTGAGCAAGACTCCTCATCTCATAGGCATAAAGTCCACCAACAAGATAGTGGATATCGTAGACATATTTATGAGGGAAATATTCCGACTACATGGAATACCCCGAGTATTAACTTCTAATAGGGGTGTCAATTTCACATCCACATTTTGGAAAACCCTCTTTTTTGGGTTAGGTACTCAGATTCAATTTAATACTGCCTACCATCCACAGACAGATGGCTAGATAGAGTGAGTGAATGAAGTCCTAGAAGACATGTTAAGGATGTTTGTAATGCAACAACCACAGAAGTGGGAGGACTACCTCCACTTGGTACAATTTTCCTATAATATTGGACATCATGAATCATTGGGAATGCACCCTTTTAAGTTTTTGTACGGAAGAAAGTGTCGAGTGCCCACTGATTGGAATAGTTCAGTTAATAAGTTAGCACTGGGACCTGATATGTTAGCTGAAATGGAGGCCACAGTTGAAAAAGCTCACCAGAACTTAAAAGCCACTCAAGATAGGAAAAAGTTGTATGCATATAAGAAGAGAACTCATAAAGAATTCTAGTTGGGGGATCATGTGTATTTGAAATTTAAACCGTGGAAAATCACTTTATAGTGGAAGGGTTGTGCTAATTGGCACCTCGGTATTGTGGAAGCTTTTAAATATTGGAATGGATTGGGTCCATGACATACAAGCTAGCAATCACAGGCCATATCCGAGTCCATAATTTTTTTCATGTGTCTTTGTTAAAGAAATATGTGTACGAACCTCGACATGTTATTAACTAGGAAAATATACAAGTATTAAAAGAATAAAGTCAATAATTTATGAATTATTGTTTTAGAAATAAACTTCTAACATCAGATTACATTTGTGCAGGTCGAACTCGAGGGAGAGTTTTTGGTAGAGCCTCTTCATATCCTCGATTAGAGAGAAATCATCCTACAGAAATGAGCCATCACCCAGGTTAAAGTGTAATGGAAGCACTTTGGCCCGGATGAGGCTACTTAGGAAGAGGAGGAAGCTATGCAGGAATAATACCCGACATTGTTTGCTTGAAAAGAACACCAGGGACAGTGTTCCTCTCAAGGGGAGAGAGATGTAACACCCAATCATGCACCAACATTTATTTTTTTACAAAGTTTTACTTATTACTGTTAATTTTAATTTCGTGTAAATATTAGGTTGGAAAGCCAGAAAATATGTTATTAATCATTAATTTAAAGAATTTGATTAGTTTTAAAAGAACTGAAGAATCAATTAAAATAACTACTTTAACAGTTACAAGATGTTTTTCCATCTTTTCCTTGAAAAAGAGGAATGGCAAAACCTTGTGGTGGTTGGAAAAACAAAAGTGTTAGAGGATGTTGCTGTGAATGGTCTCTTCCTAGAACTCGAGAAATTAGCCATTAGGAACAAGGCCTTGGATAACAATTGAAAGGTACGAGACTTGAGACAGGAAATAGTTTGAACGCCGAAGGTACCAAGATATTTTAGCCATTGTGAGGAGCTGGAAGAGCTTAGAGGGGGATTCTAGACGTAATCACCAAATCCATGGTTGGATGGTGAGATTTTCAAGGCAGAGAAAATACAAGCATGCTTACAAGTAAATTAAGGAAACAGGTAAGTAGAAATTTTGTGTTCATTAAATACTAGTAGGAAATGGTTTGTTGCTTTATTTTATGAAATGCACAGGTTGACATGATAACTAATGAATAGTATGACTCTGTCACTAATAAATTTTGGACTGTCATTATTTTACAATCTCAATACAGAAAACTAGTTATATATATCATCACCTCAAGAAAATAAGGTAAGGAACTTTATTTTCATCTATTGAAATGAAATTCAACATTTGTTTGAAGTCTTAAGAAAAAGAAAAAGAATAATTTCCATAGAAGTATAGTAACACATATTATGTCCTAACTACCATTTATTACTCTGAACCATGTTTTGACCTGTAGTCGTGATTCAGTCAATCCATGAACAATAATATGCAAACCTTCAACCCATCATTAATCGAAAGAAAAACATGAAAATCGCAAGTTGTGGGTTTCACATGCATCAGTCTCCATTTCAAAGTATTTATTGATTTCTGAGAGGATTATCAATATCTAAGATAAAAGAAATAACTCATTACAATAAATATTAATAACTCGGAATTATAACCGTGAAAACTGAAATAAGATTCAATCCTTTTAAGAACTACCCCAACTAAACAACTATGCATTATATGAACTTCTATGCGTTATATGAATGCTTGCTAGCCAAATCCATATTGGGGGAAATCCTGATGGCGAGCCGTTCAAAGAATAAGTGAACAAAGTAATCATATTTTAAAAGTATAAACTTACAGTGAAGTATTCAAACCCTCTAATAGGTTATACATAATTTCATACAATCAAAACAAGGGTATAAATATCAGGCTCAAGATTGGGTGCAAATGTTCCCCATCATTTTAATCTGCCATAGCCCTAAGATCTATGTATCTTATGGACAGCTCTAATAATTTGGCTCTTGAACTAGCTAATACATTAATATAAATAAAACCTAACAATCTATCAATCCTCCATCTAAAACTAAGATTGCCTTAGGGAACTCGCCCAACAACTAGAGAGGAACCAACCTATACGCGAAGGCAAAAACCATGGTGAGGACTCAACTTTTCTCCCAAAGATCGACCTTCGAGTATACATGCTTAAAACCCTCCATAAAGCATACCTACATATGGTTAACATGCTAATGTAATCTTGAGAAGTAATCGAAAGAAGTATTAAGGAAGAAACACGAATGTGGAAAAATGAGCTTACCTGAAGATGAAGTTGCCAAACAACAAGCGTCCATCTACACCTGAAATTGACAATCTATTATATAAATATCTCATAAAAACAACCAAGAACCTTGTATGAAATACACAAGCCTACATATGTTACCTCTGGTTATAGAGCGAACCTAGGGCGCATCCCTCCAGCACCAAGAACTAGATATCAACAAACCCGCATGTTCAGGGGCTGATTAAAGGGTTCAGGGAACGAATGTAAGTGTAAAACGCTAGGAGAGAAACAGTTAGATGAGATGGAAAGTAGGCTTTCTTATGTGTTACCTGTGTGTATGATGAGGGCATTTCTGAAATTCCGCCTTCTGGGAACTTGCAGCTGCAGAGCCATTGCTCACCACTTCATCACAACCGAATGTCCCCGACTTCACCAAGAATGGAATTGACCTACTGTCTACAAACCCAAATCACTGAGACCGTAGATCCATTCAGATCCAACGGTGGAGTGTTTTCCAGATGCAAGGGTTCACGATTATTCTGAATAGCCGAACGCAACACCATTAATGCAGGATTGTAATGAAAATGAAGTAAGGACTGTGGTGATAGGAAATAGCCTCAGGGCTCTCCTGCCTTAATAGAGGGGCACCTTCCAAGGGATGCCAGCATGGGAGGCATCAATACCAGCGACGTGGCATCATTATCCCAATGTCTGAATTAGCATAAATTGCAAACAAAATGGTAGCAAGTCATAATGAACAATTGGCATGCGCTAGGGATTTGACATATAGTCAATTCATATAGTTGATAAGGTCTATTCCACCTAATATAGATATTTAATTAAAAAATCTGATAGCCTTCGTAAAACATTTTTTTGGGTTAGGATGTTATAGAAGGTTTATTTTGAAACAAGGGTTTAATGTGAGGATTCTTACCTTGTAAGTGGCCACTACCCTTATTATTCTTAACTAGTTAGGCTTCTGTGGTGGTTTATTATGCAACATCCACTTGGTCAGTTTCCTCAGCTACTTCTACGAGCGACTCTAATTCCCTTGCAACCTTCTAAATATTCTTCTATTTCTTCCACCCCCGTTTACTAGTGTTAAGTAAGTGGTCGATACCTATCTTTAGGGGTGATTTTAGGGGCGAATGTTCGCCCTTTGGCGAAATTAAGGGGTTTTAAATTTTTAGTGGGCGAATATTTTGTATCATAGTACATTTTTACAAATCACCTCAAATAGCCCA
>APFE031478758.1:2198-27057 GCA_000404065.3 Pinus taeda | reverse complement strand
GGAAATATGGATATAGTTGGGAGAACAATCCTGGCAAGCCAACACTGCCCTGCTTGAAACAGTGCAAAAACTACGTGCTGAAATGATGAATTTAACGACAGACAAGGAATGACTAAGACAATAATAGGAAAATATCCTTAAAAGCATGTCTGACTGATATAATCAATGAGGACTAGATCCGAGTACAGAGAATAGGGAGAAGAGCCCAACGATCCATCACGATGATGATAATGCTAAGTCAGTAGAGGGACATAAGGAGGATGAAGAAGGGCGTTAGGATAGTGTTTCCGACAAAAGAAAGTCCAAAAGATAGAAATTGGAACTACAAGGTGAGTTCAAAAGAAATAAAACCATCATTGTTTGAAGGAGAATCTGAAGAAGCAGCTGAAGCATGGTTCATTGACATGGGTAAAATATTTTCAGATTTATGAATATACTGACTAACTTAAGGCATGAATGGCAGTCTACCAGTTAAGGGGAAAGGCTACTCTTTGGTGGAAAGAGATTAAAACTATAAGAAAAATAGACTAAGAACAAGTGGCGTGGCAAGAATTCCAGAAACATTTAAAGGACAAATATTTAACTAAACATTATTACGATGAAAAGGAAAAGGAGTTCCATGAGTTAAGATTGGGAACCTTGACGATGGATGAGTATTTGAAGTGGTTTACCTCCCTGTTATGATATGTCCCATACATGCAGCAGGAAAAAGCTAAAATTCAGTGGTTTATTAGTAGTTTACCCAACTTCATGAAGGAACAGTTAGAATTTGATTATCCTAGAACAATGGATGTTGCAGCGTGAAAGGCCTGCATCTATTATCAACAAATGAAACAGAAGAATGAGGGTCCCAAAGGAACCATGGGCAGGAAAATGAGGAAATTACCCCAAAAAAGACAACCAAAAGTTGCAAATAGTAGAAATAATGAGCAAAGAACTTTTGGAAAATTTCTAAGTAACCCACCCAAAATCCTATCTTACACTCAGAATAGAAAGACAAATGGAGTTAGTAAACCTACTACTGATCAACCGCCCAAAGAACCTCTGCAATGCTGGGGATGTGGGGAATCTCATTACTACAAGAATTGTCCACACAGGGCCAGAACAAAACAACTCTCAAATATGCAAGAGGCCTTTCAGATCAAGTGTAGGGGGCTAGCATATTTTCAAAAATCAACTTAAGGTCTGGTTACCACCAAATCAGAATAAAGGATGAAGACATCTGCAAAACCACATTTTGAACTCGTTATGGTCAGTATGAGTTCGTGGTACTGCCTTTCGGCCTTAATAATGCTCCATCCACTTTCATGAACCTGATGCATGGCATTTTTCAGCCATTTTTAGATAAGTTTGTACTTATTTTTATTGAAAATATAATGATTTATTCAAAAAATCACGAGGAGCATGAGAAACACTTAGGGAAAGTATTCCTAATTTTGCGAGATAATCAGTTGTACGCAAAGTATAGTAAGTGAGATTTTTATAAAAGTCAAATCCAGTACTTAGGCCACGTTATATCAGGGGAGGGAATAGCGGTGGATCTAGAAAAGATCAAAACTATTATGGAATGGACCACTCTGAAAAACGTTGCTGACATAAGATCCTTTTTGGGTCTAGCAGGTTATTACCATCGATTCATTAAAGGGTTTTCAAGAATAGATTTTCCTTTGACCTCATTACAAAAAAAAGGGCTTACCTTCCTCTGGACAATGAAATGTCAATAAAGTTTTAAGCAGCTAAAAAAATTAGTTACTACCACACTAGTGCTAAAGGTAGCAGATCTAGAAAAATCATTTGTGGTATGCACCAACACGAATAAGGAAGGTATCGGTGGTGTATTAACACAAGAAGGAAACGTCATAGCCTATGAATCATGAAAACTATAGGATTATGAACAACGATACTTGACATATGATCTGGAATTGACTACAATAGTACACGCACTCAAAATATGGTGACACTATCTCCTAGGAAAGAAATTTCTACTATGAATCATAGCAGTCTTACAAGCATCTTTAACCAGTCTAGTTTAAATGCTCGGCGGGAAAGATGGACTATGTTGTTGAGCGAATTCGACTTTGAAATGAAGCATATCAAGGGGAAGGAAAATAGAGTAGCAGATGCATTAAGCTGAAAAATACATTGCATTTATGAAGTGCAATTCAACCATGTACAATTTAACCTACTGGAGGTCAACTAAGAAGCATCCCTCAAATACCCAGAGTATGCATTCCTTTGGTAGCAAGCCTTGGAAGCTCAAGCGAAGGGGAAACAACTTGATTATGGTATTAATATTCACAAAATGCTAACATTTAGAAACACAATATATATTCCTAACCAAAATTCTTTCAAGCAATTATTATTGGATGAATTGCATAGAAATCCTTATGCCGCTCACCTTTGATACCATAAACTATTTTTTGCCATCAGAAAAAGTTATCTCTGGCCAAGTTTAAGGAAAGATGTGGTTGAATATCTATCCAAATTCTTAGAGTTCCAATTGGTGAAAGCAAAACATCAATATCCTGCTAGTTTGTTACAACCATTACCCATTCCTGAGTGGAAATGGGAAATGATCACCCTAGACTTTATTACTAGGTTACCTCGTACTAAGAAGCAGCATGAATCAATCATGGTTGTGGTGGATAAGCTGAGCAAGACTCCTCATCTCATAGGCATAAAGTCCACCAACAAGATAGTGGATATCGTAGACATATTTATGAGGGAAATATTCCGACTACATGGAATACCCCGAGTATTAACTTCTAATAGGGGTGTCAATTTCACATCCACATTTTGGAAAACCCTCTTTTTTGGGTTAGGTACTCAGATTCAATTTAATACTGCCTACCATCCACAGACAGATGGCTAGATAGAGTGAGTGAATGAAGTCCTAGAAGACATGTTAAGGATGTTTGTAATGCAACAACCACAGAAGTGGGAGGACTACCTCCACTTGGTACAATTTTCCTATAATATTGGACATCATGAATCATTGGGAATGCACCCTTTTAAGTTTTTGTACGGAAGAAAGTGTCGAGTGCCCACTGATTGGAATAGTTCAGTTAATAAGTTAGCACTGGGACCTGATATGTTAGCTGAAATGGAGGCCACAGTTGAAAAAGCTCACCAGAACTTAAAAGCCACTCAAGATAGGAAAAAGTTGTATGCATATAAGAAGAGAACTCATAAAGAATTCTAGTTGGGGGATCATGTGTATTTGAAATTTAAACCGTGGAAAATCACTTTATAGTGGAAGGGTTGTGCTAATTGGCACCTCGGTATTGTGGAAGCTTTTAAATATTGGAATGGATTGGGTCCATGACATACAAGCTAGCAATCACAGGCCATATCCGAGTCCATAATTTTTTTCATGTGTCTTTGTTAAAGAAATATGTGTACGAACCTCGACATGTTATTAACTAGGAAAATATACAAGTATTAAAAGAATAAAGTCAATAATTTATGAATTATTGTTTTAGAAATAAACTTCTAACATCAGATTACATTTGTGCAGGTCGAACTCGAGGGAGAGTTTTTGGTAGAGCCTCTTCATATCCTCGATTAGAGAGAAATCATCCTACAGAAATGAGCCATCACCCAGGTTAAAGTGTAATGGAAGCACTTTGGCCCGGATGAGGCTACTTAGGAAGAGGAGGAAGCTATGCAGGAATAATACCCGACATTGTTTGCTTGAAAAGAACACCAGGGACAGTGTTCCTCTCAAGGGGAGAGAGATGTAACACCCAATCATGCACCAACATTTATTTTTTTACAAAGTTTTACTTATTACTGTTAATTTTAATTTCGTGTAAATATTAGGTTGGAAAGCCAGAAAATATGTTATTAATCATTAATTTAAAGAATTTGATTAGTTTTAAAAGAACTGAAGAATCAATTAAAATAACTACTTTAACAGTTACAAGATGTTTTTCCATCTTTTCCTTGAAAAAGAGGAATGGCAAAACCTTGTGGTGGTTGGAAAAACAAAAGTGTTAGAGGATGTTGCTGTGAATGGTCTCTTCCTAGAACTCGAGAAATTAGCCATTAGGAACAAGGCCTTGGATAACAATTGAAAGGTACGAGACTTGAGACAGGAAATAGTTTGAACGCCGAAGGTACCAAGATATTTTAGCCATTGTGAGGAGCTGGAAGAGCTTAGAGGGGGATTCTAGACGTAATCACCAAATCCATGGTTGGATGGTGAGATTTTCAAGGCAGAGAAAATACAAGCATGCTTACAAGTAAATTAAGGAAACAGGTAAGTAGAAATTTTGTGTTCATTAAATACTAGTAGGAAATGGTTTGTTGCTTTATTTTATGAAATGCACAGGTTGACATGATAACTAATGAATAGTATGACTCTGTCACTAATAAATTTTGGACTGTCATTATTTTACAATCTCAATACAGAAAACTAGTTATATATATCATCACCTCAAGAAAATAAGGTAAGGAACTTTATTTTCATCTATTGAAATGAAATTCAACATTTGTTTGAAGTCTTAAGAAAAAGAAAAAGAATAATTTCCATAGAAGTATAGTAACACATATTATGTCCTAACTACCATTTATTACTCTGAACCATGTTTTGACCTGTAGTCGTGATTCAGTCAATCCATGAACAATAATATGCAAACCTTCAACCCATCATTAATCGAAAGAAAAACATGAAAATCGCAAGTTGTGGGTTTCACATGCATCAGTCTCCATTTCAAAGTATTTATTGATTTCTGAGAGGATTATCAATATCTAAGATAAAAGAAATAACTCATTACAATAAATATTAATAACTCGGAATTATAACCGTGAAAACTGAAATAAGATTCAATCCTTTTAAGAACTACCCCAACTAAACAACTATGCATTATATGAACTTCTATGCGTTATATGAATGCTTGCTAGCCAAATCCATATTGGGGGAAATCCTGATGGCGAGCCGTTCAAAGAATAAGTGAACAAAGTAATCATATTTTAAAAGTATAAACTTACAGTGAAGTATTCAAACCCTCTAATAGGTTATACATAATTTCATACAATCAAAACAAGGGTATAAATATCAGGCTCAAGATTGGGTGCAAATGTTCCCCATCATTTTAATCTGCCATAGCCCTAAGATCTATGTATCTTATGGACAGCTCTAATAATTTGGCTCTTGAACTAGCTAATACATTAATATAAATAAAACCTAACAATCTATCAATCCTCCATCTAAAACTAAGATTGCCTTAGGGAACTCGCCCAACAACTAGAGAGGAACCAACCTATACGCGAAGGCAAAAACCATGGTGAGGACTCAACTTTTCTCCCAAAGATCGACCTTCGAGTATACATGCTTAAAACCCTCCATAAAGCATACCTACATATGGTTAACATGCTAATGTAATCTTGAGAAGTAATCGAAAGAAGTATTAAGGAAGAAACACGAATGTGGAAAAATGAGCTTACCTGAAGATGAAGTTGCCAAACAACAAGCGTCCATCTACACCTGAAATTGACAATCTATTATATAAATATCTCATAAAAACAACCAAGAACCTTGTATGAAATACACAAGCCTACATATGTTACCTCTGGTTATAGAGCGAACCTAGGGCGCATCCCTCCAGCACCAAGAACTAGATATCAACAAACCCGCATGTTCAGGGGCTGATTAAAGGGTTCAGGGAACGAATGTAAGTGTAAAACGCTAGGAGAGAAACAGTTAGATGAGATGGAAAGTAGGCTTTCTTATGTGTTACCTGTGTGTATGATGAGGGCATTTCTGAAATTCCGCCTTCTGGGAACTTGCAGCTGCAGAGCCATTGCTCACCACTTCATCACAACCGAATGTCCCCGACTTCACCAAGAATGGAATTGACCTACTGTCTACAAACCCAAATCACTGAGACCGTAGATCCATTCAGATCCAACGGTGGAGTGTTTTCCAGATGCAAGGGTTCACGATTATTCTGAATAGCCGAACGCAACACCATTAATGCAGGATTGTAATGAAAATGAAGTAAGGACTGTGGTGATAGGAAATAGCCTCAGGGCTCTCCTGCCTTAATAGAGGGGCACCTTCCAAGGGATGCCAGCATGGGAGGCATCAATACCAGCGACGTGGCATCATTATCCCAATGTCTGAATTAGCATAAATTGCAAACAAAATGGTAGCAAGTCATAATGAACAATTGGCATGCGCTAGGGATTTGACATATAGTCAATTCATATAGTTGATAAGGTCTATTCCACCTAATATAGATATTTAATTAAAAAATCTGATAGCCTTCGTAAAACATTTTTTTGGGTTAGGATGTTATAGAAGGTTTATTTTGAAACAAGGGTTTAATGTGAGGATTCTTACCTTGTAAGTGGCCACTACCCTTATTATTCTTAACTAGTTAGGCTTCTGTGGTGGTTTATTATGCAACATCCACTTGGTCAGTTTCCTCAGCTACTTCTACGAGCGACTCTAATTCCCTTGCAACCTTCTAAATATTCTTCTATTTCTTCCACCCCCGTTTACTAGTGTTAAGTAAGTGGTCGATACCTGTCTTCCTCTTCTTAACTGATTGGGTTTCTATGCGAGTTGCTTAGGATGGCTTTTTGGCTTAGGTTGGTTAGTCCAGATTAGATAAACTAAGAAACCTACAAAAAACCATTTCATTAGAGACAAACATCTAAGGATAATAGGTTGGGGGAAATGGAGTCTCAAATTAATATGGTTGCAACACTACGCATCCCAATTTTCTTCCTTATTCATTTCTCTAAGATGCTTGAAATAAAAAATAATTATCCATTAAATGAGACAACATGTTGATGCTTTCTTATTTTGAGGTAAGATATTTCCAACACATCTTCCTACAATAGGCTCTCATAGCCAATGATAAAATACAAAGATGAAACTCTTGCTCGACAAAGTCTCATAGCTAATGGTAAAGTACACAAATGAAACTCCATCATGCTTGTGCTAAAATATTTGTATCCAGATAATTTATTGTTATAAAGATGTAGATAACATCAATCTCTAGGGATTAGTATATCCCTCTTCCATATATCATATACAAGCAATCCCATTGCTCCTCTTGACACATAATTGCCAATTGGTATTGTTGTTTTCAGATAAATCCATTATCGATCATGTGCGAAATTCTAGTAGTTTTTGGTTACTTCGACACCTCGTAGGCTAACTCTATTTGCATGATGGAGCTCTCATACATGTATAACCAACATACCTTTGATTTTTAGGTTTTTGTTTACCTCATTTTTCTGTGTGTTTTATATATAAACTGCAACATAGAGACCTATATTGGAGCAGTCTATATCACAATAACCATTCCTTCCTTTCTCACTAGAGGTTGGCTATCACAGACCCCTTCACTAGGGATTGTCCATTGAAAACTGAAGATGAAAATTATTTTCACTGTATGTTGAAGCAGAAGTTGCTTCTTAATAGAGCTGTGCTTTGTAGAGGAGTGAGGGGAAAAAAAAAAAAACCATGACATACCCTTCAAGCTGCATAATTTGTTGCAATTGTCAAGTGGAAAGAAACACATATGATGACAAATACATTTGGCACTATCTATGTACATTAATACATGCTCGATATCACGACACTATTTTCATAACTACATACATATTGATAGGTTTTATGAATGGTGATAGACAAAAGTTACAAATTTTCATATTATGTTGTTCTTAATTATTGGAATAAGGGGCTTGAACAAGTGGCCAATGTAAGTAGGATTTAAGTTAACATGTTCAATGGAAATTTCCACATATTAATTTTCCTTGAATATCGAACAAGAATTTGCTTTTTAATCTATTAAGTTATATGAATCTATTAAGTTTTCATAAATTATAAAATAGATGGTAACAATTGTTATATAAATGGTTATTTTATTATGTAAATTAAATGTTGTTTGATTATCGAGACACAAGATCAAGCAAAAAATAGTTCGTTTACATTATCATAACTAAAATTCCATCTAATATGTCGAATTGAATACAAATAAGTGTTTGAACTAGTTGGAATCAGTCTAATTCCATGCCATGGAGTACCTGTTATTGTTTCTGTTGAGGTCTCTAAGTTAGATGAATTTGATTAATAACAATCTCAGGACTCCGAGTTAGATGAATTCAGTTAATAAAAATTTTAGGCCTTTGAGTTAGATGAATTTGATTAACAAAAAATTCACGATAAAGTGGAAAAAAATCCATTTTGTTTTTTGAATTCAAGATAACCATGTGTTTTGGTCATTCGGTTTTTAAAATTCAGGACAAGTCACAGTGGTGCTAATAAACTAACAGTCTAAATTAGGGTGTGATTTCAATTTTGCAAGATAAACTATGTGACAAAGCAGCCCTCTAGATTGGCAACCCTTCAATGCCAAAATCCAATGCCAGAACTTGTTTTCCCCCATACTTTTGAGGGTAAAAAAAGTTAAAGTTTACGCTATAATTCATTTTATTATTCACAAATTTAATATTACAATAGATATAAAATTAAAAATAATATGTCATGATTTAATAGCTAACATGAAATTAAGGTCTATCGAGTTTTAATTTTCAAGGTGGGTTGCAGAGGAAACCTTTCATAGTGTGGACAACCACAATCTATCACGACCCTCCCTCTCCCATTCTAGCTTACAACTATGACACCCCCACCCCGCACCCCACAAAAACAAATAATGTTTAATTTAGAGTATTGCATTGAGTTAGAGCTTCATGATACGAGAAACTTTAACGCACAAGACTGCTATGACTCATTAGCACCTATGATACAAGACTGCTACATATAGGCACAGATTCACATTCAATCATTAACATAATATAAACTTATAGCGACTTTCATCTTAAATGGGTGATTATTAATCTAAAATTTATGATGACATAAAATCTTTTAGTTTTTAATAATACATGTTTAAATAATATAAAAAATTAAATGTTTAATATTTACGAATAAAAAAATATTTTTCGCTTAGAATTTTTTCCATAAATTGGCATATATTAATTGTCAAAAATTGCTTAAACTATTAAGTTAGTTTGCTTTTATCAGGAATAGATTTATGTATCATGAAAGACCAATCCTGGTAAAATTTAGAAAATTAAAGTATTTGTAAGTGTGAGCCTTCTTGTCATATTAGTTGGGTGTGATTCAAAAGCTTAAAACTTGAAAATGTCATAGAATGTAGCAACATCAACTTCAATATTACATAGCGCCAAATCATTTAGTTTAAAAGTCACAATTATGGTTTTGAGAGTGTTAGCCTAAAGACTACTTATTTTCAATATCTAATTAATCTAATCATGCAAACACCTCACATCCATTATTTAAGGCATTTTTAATAGACTGGAATGAGCTTCAAAAGATCTACTAAAGAATAATAAGAAAAATTCTTAAAAGGTGCTCTTCTCTATTCAACAAATTGTGCATGAGTGTTCGTTCACAAAAACTATTGCATTAAACAAGTCAAATAAATCTTGAAATATTAAGCAACATTGATATTAGAGAGAAAATATCGTAATTTTAATTGTACGTAAAATTATATAGAAAGAGTCTCACAACTTTTCAATGAAAAAATGGAATCCATGCAAGATTTTTTCAACTCTATTTTGGGATAATACTAGGTAGGAAGACTAAGTTTTGTTTCAATTTTCATAATGATTCAGAAATTCTATTAAGGATATGATGATATTATGAGGTAAGTTCAAGTTAATAAGCAATAATTGAATAGATCGACAGTGGTCAAATTTGAACACCTTATAAAAAAAATTGATGGATTGTAGGGTTTGTTATCGTCATATCTCAATCAATATGGTGAAATGTTCAAATTTTTTATAGTTTTGTTTTACTAATTGAATTTTCAACATGAATTATAATATGTTTATAATGATGATTATACTATGTTTTATTCAATATTTTCAACTTTTATTTTTACTATTTTAATAAATTCTTATAAATAAAAATTAATAAAAATATCTAAAATTTTATCGATTAAAATTAATCAAATATTAATTTTTTTAATAATTAGGTAAATTAGGAAAAGATAATAACTCTTAAAACCATAAAAGTCTATAGGAGCTAGCAGAATCACATTAATAAAGTGGTTGATATATGCGAGTAGGTGTAATTTTCCACTTATAATAGCATTGGTTGCTATATAAAAAATGGAAAATTATGTTGATGGCCTATATCAACTACTTTATTAGTGTGTTTGTGCTATTAGATGGCCAATGTTCCCTGGGTTGATTAGTAAACCATGATTGACTATGGTTGATAAAGTTGACCATTGTTTAGGAGAGTTGAAAATTATCTAGATGAATCTATTACATGAGTATTATTTCTAATAAAGGAATAATCCACTTGATGTATGAGAATGCTCCATAATATTTGTTATTTTAATGTATATTTAGTTTTTTCGATGTATTGTAATTATTTCTCTAATTAATTTGTGAATTTAAGTTTATATTTTTTTATACAATATGATTATTGAAATTTCATTAAATTAATTTTTAGGAAAAAATAATTTTGCCATACTTTGATTCAAATTTTTTTTAATAAATTTAGAATTAGAAAAATTTTGAGTAAGTAAATTATTAGATTATCTTTTTACTCGAAACATATATATATATAGATATATAATCAAATTGATAAATTTTATATTAAATAACTTTTAGCATAATAAATTTATAACATTATTCCCGTTAGTGTAATTGAACTTAGCACCGCGAAGCTTTTTTCGCAGGTTCTGTTATTCCATTGTTTAATGGAAAAAATGATTCATATATTTTTCTTTTTAACTTTGACGAGAGTTAAAACTTTTTTTAAAAAGGAAGGAAAAAGAAGCATCTACATAACAAGAAGTGCCAGTCTCTGGGCAATGTTGCCATTGCCCTATCATTTTTTTGGGTTGTAATTTAATCAGATATAAGGGAAAATCCCAAGTAAAAGTGAAAAAAACGTAACCACGATTCCTCAGACAACATGTTGTTGATAAGTGTTTATTCGGACAAGAAGTTGTTGAGCAATGATTCATGAAGGAATCCTCTATCCAATGGCATATGAGCTTAACATTTTCAAATTCATATGAGATTTCAGTCCAATTTTTTTTAAACATATTACTTGAAATTTTTTTGAACACTTAAAGAAGTTGAATAAAAAAGCATTATCATAAAATATACACAATGAAAAAAATTCAAAAAATGTCACTATCTTCATTTAGATTTCTCTTCAAAAGGGTACTCTTGTCTTTTAAATTTATTCAAATAGTTGAGAAAAACCTTACCCAAACATGTGTATAAAAAATTAATTTTGTATAAAAATTATATATAGTATATATATAAATATCACATTTTAGACTAAGTTATGCTACCTTAACACACACATACCTCTTAAGATGCACAATTTGTATTTGTACTCCGAATCAAAATTTATAGTGCTTATATGAATTTTCACTGCTCCTTGCCATATTTAATCCAAAAGTGTAACCAAACTACATCCATTCACCCATGTAAATTTATTTTTTTAGATATATTATAACTTTTTTTTCATAGGCCTGGTGAAACTACATCTTCATTATTTCCAATTTCTAATTCAGTAATACTTCATTTCAATCACCAATGCCAATTGAATTACTCCAAACAAACTTCTATGTATTATAATTATTTCATAATTAATTTATAAATTTAATTTATACAATTTTAATACAAATTATGATAAAATTTCTTAAAAATTAATTTTTTATTATTAATACTTTAATTAAATAAATTATTACATTGTTTTTTACAATAAATAAATGGAAAATAGATCAAATTGACTAATTTTATATTAACTAAGGTTTTAATAAACCTAATCTTATTGCCACATTATTATTCCAAAAATTTATATTAAGTAACTTTTAAGCTAATCCATTTATAACATTACTCCAATTAGTGTAATTGAACTTCTAAACGGTTTTCCATGTAATGTTCTTCCATTGGTTAATGGAAAAGATTATTGTATAAATTTCGTATTAGCATTATTGTGAGTTAAAATTTTATTGAAAGATAAAAGAGCAAAAAAAAAGAGAAGCCACACAACAATATTTCCGTGTCGTTGGGCACTGCAGCCATTACGCTATCATTTTTTACGCTGTAGGTTAATCAAATTGAAGGGAAAATCCCAAGTAAAAGTGTGAAAAAAACGTAGCCACGATTCCTCAGACATGTTGTTGATAAGTGTTTACTCGGAGCCTCAATGTTGTAGCCATGATTAATATAATTGGGCCCTCAGCTCTGGCTTGGATTCCTTAACTTTCTGTCTCATTTTTATTGGAAAAGCTTCCAACGAGAAGATTTAACCGTTTTCATATAAAACAATTATTTTATTCAAACATAAAAGTTAATTAATCCAAGGCCTACATTTAAATTTATTGTATTTATATTAAATTAAAAATAGTTGTATTTATTGTATTTATATTAAAATAAATCTAAAACATAGCTTTAGATTTAGTGTATTTATATTAGAAAAGTTTTAATTAGGTTAATGTGCATGCATCAGGTTGCAACCAACCCAAAAATGATATCTACTCTTATCCATTAACAAGGTCTGCAAGCGGCGGTAGTCCCTGCGGGCGTGAAATCAAATAATAAACTAATTACTTGCTTGAGTCGTTAAGAATAACATTTACTCATGTTGTGTGTTAGAAACTTGGTTTTTTTTGTCTTAGCATTCCATATCAAAATGATAATCCTTTCCCTTCTAGGGAGGGACTTAATGGCAGATGGCACACATGCAAGAGCTGCTATGGGACATGATTTCACAGATGGCACACATGCAAGAGTTGCTATGGGACACAATTTAACATTTGCTGATGAGGATAATGAAATTGATTCAAATCAACAATGACTTTCATCATTTGATACATTGGTTCAATAAGTCTATGGCCCTGTCACGTCAGGCAAAATTGACCTGAGCATTTCACGTACTCTAATGTCCGTGCCTCACATAACTTTTGGCGTGAGCCTGCACTCTCACAGCTATGACATGATCCCTGTTGCCCTTAAGTTGTAAGGACAGTGGAATGCATAATTATTTGAGTTTGCAGCGTAGAGTTGTGCAAAACAGGCGGCACTCCAGAGTGACCTTGTGTAAAGTGGACAGGAAAGGGAAAAACTATAGGGCAATCAAGAGCAAGGGCCCAAGCATCACATGTAACAAATTATTTGAAATTTTAAAGAAACGCAATGTACTGTAGTTCTTGACTTCCTAAAATGCAGGTTAGGTTGTTTCGACTATGCAAATTGGTTTTGATGGTTTGATTTGTCTGAAGTCTGATCTCCATTTTAATGACATCTTATCGCAGCTTCCATTAACCATTAATGGAGGCTTGCTTTTCATTTTAGGTTGAGTTATTAAAAAATACCAGACATGCCTTTTAAAATAGCAGCCTAAACGTGTACATTACCGAGTTAAACCTACTTACTCTCTATCTTTATCTTTGACTACCCAACCATACTACTTAGCTTATATGGCATTGTTGTCTCCTTTTCATTAATTGAAATGCCACAGTCATTCTCAAATTCAACAATAGTTCCGACATGAGAAGTTCCAAAAGAAATTTAGTTATACGACTTGTCTGCGCTTCTGGAAGGATTGCTAACATAAGTTTACAGGGGCATCGTTCGTAGAGGTAACTTCCAGAGCACTATTAAATGCAGCGTTACATATATAAGTTTTATTTTGGGAATTTATTTGTATATAAAAATATATTATTTTGGGTGGCTATGAATAACATTTTAATTATTTACATATTATAAATTTTTTTTGGGTATTTGAATATAACTTTGGTTAAGTTATTAAAAATAGAGATAATCAATCGAGCGTTGAAGAGTGTAAACACAAACTATACCCATTAAGCTAACCCTAGGGCTGAGTAACTAAAAATTCTTTAGCAGAATTACATTTAAATTAACCAGCTTCTGAGAAGTCCAACAATCTCTCCGAGTGGATATAAAGATACACTAAAATCCCAAGGAGATCATTTTTCCAGAGCTGCAAAATGCACATTTCCCTTCAAAATCCTTCATAATCCATCGCAACGCGATCCTGGTGCAGTTGTTGCATGTCTCGAACAAAAGCCTGCAAGTCACTAATTGAAGACCCCTCTTTGTTCACAACCATTTTAGCATGCTTTCTCATTTCTTGAGCTTTCCTTCGCATGGTTTTGCCTTCTTCCTCCGCCAAAAGCATGGTAACTTCCCTTCTCACTTCGTCTTCATCTGGCACACTGTTCATTCCCTCACATATTCGTATGGCTACCCCCATGTGTTCTTCGAGAAGCTTTGAGTTATATGGCTGATCTGCGAACATGGGCCAAGTGATCATGGGGATTCCCATGCTCAAGCTTTCCAAGGAAGAGTTCCATCTGCAGTGATTGAGGTCGCAAATGAAGATGGAGCTGTCGAGAAGGAGTGATCAATATATCAGTATCAAATGTCTCGATTTTTTAGAAAGAGTGATCAAGAATCAAGACAGGAAACTCAATGCAGTTTTTGTATGTGATGTTATGCCAGGTAGAGGTATTATAAGCATAATTCCCTTTCCAATAGAATTCATAATTTCCTTTCAAATAGAATTCTTTTGCATTTACTTAATCAATATGCTTCAAGAACAACATAACGGCTTGCCTGCACAACATACCTGCCCTGACTGTGCGTGCATTTGGGAGTGCGTGGTTCACAATTTCTAGCATCTTGTTCTACATGTGCATGAGAGAGTTTCAATTCTTGCCGATTCTTGGGTCATTGCGCTGGGCCTATCGAGAAAGAGTAAGCATACACCATACAAGTTCGAGAGAAACGTTTTAATGAACTATTAATTGTATTTTTGCAATTATTTTGGTTAAAGTAGAGTAGAATATAACTTACTGCTGATTTTGGCCCAACAATAGAAGTGCATCAGGCAGTTTCAATTTCATGCCAATTTTGAGGCCGTTACGTGCTTCTAAAACAAGGGCTTCATACTCAATTGGGATCCTAGCATTGGAGCTGTAGAGAGCACTTGCAACGGTGAGCATTCTTTCATTACTGCATGTTAGCAACAATGAGCTCTCTCTGATTGTTGCATGTCTATACAGACACATACCAACATAACCACTACAGATTCCAAACCAAATTATTCGCGGTAGCAGGTGGCTAGAGTTGCTGGCTTTGCAGTGGCAACCAGAGATGGCAGGTGGCTCGCAAGTCGCCATCTTTGAAGTGGGAACGAAAATTTGCTTAAAATTCACAAAGAGCCAAATAGCAAGTAAATCCAGACTTTGGTTAAAACTTTTGTTAGTCCCTGCATATTCAACAACCCAGCAATAAGGTCTCCAATATAAAAGTTTGGATAAAAGCTAAAAAACATCAAAGCTCCAAAATAAAAGTTTGGAGAAAAGCCAAAAACATCATTTAAATTCTCTGGTCAACTCGAATTAATAGGCAGTCAATGTTGTTGCGAACGCTATAGTCCCTGTTATGCAGGAGGCAGGGACTAATAAACTAAATAAAAAGTCTCTTCACTTAAGTCACAAGTTCTCAATTTGACCCTTCACTTAAATTAAGAGACACCACATCCCTTTAGGAAGGCTCATTTCTTTTTCCTATGACGAACAGACAAAAGAGAGAGAGTCTCTTTACCTGTTTGATATTTTTGTCCTTGTATATAATTTTCTTTTTAACTTTATCGGGAGTTAAACTTTATTAAAAAAGGAAAAAAAGGAAGCAGCTACACAACAATAAGTCCCTGTCTTTGGGCACTATTATCATTGCCCTATCATTTTTTCGGCTGTAATTTATTCAAAGGGAAAATCCAAAGAAAAGTAGCCACAATTACTCAGACAACAAGGTGTTGATAATTGTTTTACTCGGAACTTCAATGTTGTATTGAACAAATATTAATATAATTGAGCCCTCAGCTAATGCTTGGTTTCCAGAACTTTCTGACTTAGAAAAACGCAAATAAACTTTTCGTATCATTTTTATTGATAAAAGGTTGTTGATTCAGTATGTGTTTGAATTTAAAAAAAAATATTATTTGAATATTCATAGTGGTATTTGAAAACGTCGACAACGTTAGTAAATGTGAGGTGAAAGAACTAGTGTTTTATAATATAGAATAGAGTGGTGTGTTTTAGAATATAAATTCACGTGTAGCTCATGCTGCTAGCTAATGAATTTCGTTCTCGAATGATGGTTCTATGTAGTGTAACATTTGTTTATTTTTTTTAATATTTTTTTATAATAATATCTATTTTTAAGATTATGGCCAAGTGAGACACTAAATTTGTGTATGAGACTCTTTTGTTTGTGGGACAAGAGACCCACCTCCACGCAGCGATTTGACTGCTAAGTCTACGAAGGCATACATACTCTACCACTCTGGTTTTGAACCTGTGACCTGTTAAGACGAAACACATGTTCTTAACCATTAGGCCCACTCAAGCTATAAATTATGACGAGTCTATAAATTCAATTGTTAAATAAAATTAATAAAATTATATTTTAAGTTCAAATTAATAAGAAATGAAATTTAAATGTTTTATGATTCATGTAGTTACCATCTAACTCCTTCCCCAAGATTACTACGGTTGATCTACCCACCAACGCCACCCATCGTTGATCCGATTCTAAGCCCAAAGCAGGCCCCCTCTCTGGATGAACCACTAATCTCGAGGGAGAGTTGTCATGCAAGAGTTGAAATTCTAGAGTGTTGGGAGGGTCTGGGTTGGGTAACCCATAGTTTTTTTTTTCTAAGTTAAGTTGATCTATTAATATGAAGTAAAAATTTACAATAAGGCTCAGGCCTCAGTAGTGCTTAACATAGTGTATTAGAGAATATCTTGACTGCCCCAACATTGGGGAAACCAGTCCGTAGAGGAAAAAATACCCAGATGGGATATCAGTCTTTAAGACTAGAAAAAACAAAATCAGAGAAGTTTCACCAAGACAAAATAAATCCAGACAAATTCTAGTACAGAAAACATATCAAAAAACACTAGTCAGTACAAGAGATCTCAGTTGGTGACACCTGGCATCCATGCATTATCATTTGAGCTCGTCTGGGATAGGCTCCTCTACAATCAGACACACATACTTTTCTTCCAATCATCTTCCGACGACGACGATGCTCCACCATGTGGCCCACCCGTAGGTTGGACGCCACTGTAGCTGCTAACCACTTCCTGCAGAGCTAACCCTTCAATCCCTCTTCCATGTGGGAAGCGTGTGGTTCCAGAACTACCACCCTTAGCATGTTGACCGCCACCCATGGTCTAGCCATGTAGAGCAACTTTTTCATCATCCAATAGATTCTTTCCAATGTCACAGCCATTTATGCGTCCATGAGCCTCCTCTTACCGCATTTCAGAACTTTTCGCCTAGGTAGCTTGCAGCTCATTATCTTCAGTGAAAAGGATGGTTATTGTATTAGTAATCACTGGTCTGTTTAGGTTGCTGTGAAATCTGAATTAGGTCAAGTGGGGAGCAGGGTGATGGGGCAAAGGGAAATTGGCAATGTGAACCATGAAATTTCTGCGACCTTCACCTGGAGACAGAGCATGACCCTGACCAGTACGAGTATTGGATACCTTTCCAAAACATAGCTATGGGGGTGAGAAAGTTTAGGGGAAGGAGAGGAGGCAACAGGCTTAGGATTCGGCCTTGTCTTAGGGTGGGCACTACCTCCCCGAGTCCCTCCTCTTCGACTCCTCATGCGATGACGAACCATTATGGAATTCCTAGCCAAGTATTCAGTGGGAGTGATGGCGGAGGAATTTAGTAAGGGAATAAGGACCGGTTGGGCGATGATTAACTGGTAGAACCTGGAATAGTAATGGTGATGCCCATTATCGAAATCATCAATGCTTGCTAACCAGCAACGATGCCCAGTAACAGTGTGGGAGCTGGGTTCAGTAGCTTCGGGCGGGCAGGTGCAGTGGAGCAGGGGAGAAGGAGACACAATGAGACGAGGGTAGTCCATGTCTGGGAAAATGATAGCGATTTCTCAACCAAAGAATTCATTAAATGCCACTTGCAGTCTGTCTTGAATTCGGCTCAGGCTGGTGTGAGGTGAAGCGCCATCGGCCAATTGGCCCGTCCTCTTGCCACCGTCCATCCTATTCTTCATAAATTGCATTGAATGTCACCCGCATTCGGGTTGGGTAACCCATAGTTAATCCCCCAGGGTAGAATTAATTGTTAACAATATGCATAATTCAAAGTTTCTATACTGTAAATATGTAGAACCCTATTAACATGCTCGGTGAATTAAATTTTACTCCATGCTTTTGCATACTTTGATGTTTATATACATATAATATATATGAAAAACAAACAAAAAACATTATGGTGTTATGGAGAAGGAATATTACAGTCACAGCTTGGTATTATAATCAATGTTAGAGGAGTTGTCGCAATTTAATCGTGAGACAAGGGAGACTATTGCATACACCATGTGAATGTCATTGGACAATGCGTCTGTTGCATTGGATGGAGCGATTAGGAGACCACCACCATTGCCTCGTGACCTCGCCATTGTTCATTGTTCTTATTTGATGATAGGAGACCACCACCATTGGTTCATTGCTCTTATCTTATCTGACGATGTATTTATCGCAAGTTTACTTGTTGATTAACTTTTGACATATGCATCCACCATTGCCTTGTGACCTAGGAGTGCTCTTATATGATGTGTTTCTCAAGTTTAATAGTTGACCAACTTTTGACATACGCATGTATTTATTGTGATGTCATTTATGACATGCAATACGAAAATTTTGACTCTTATTTTAAATTTATGCATGATTATTTATTAATTTCTAATTCGTATTAGATTTCATTTATATTAATAAGTTCATGATAAAATGTAGACATAACCCAACTACATGGATCAACTTATGAGGTCATCACAGGCGGTATTTGATGAAATTATCCTCTACTTCCACCTCCACCCCATCTCTTGACTAATGTGGAGGAGAGTCACTATGTACAACCACATGGACGAACACTTGAGGTAAACATTTTAATTCCTAAGATTTCAACATTTTCTTTTTTATAAGTTACACATAGATTCTAATTAATTTGTAGACTAATTACAATTTGTCCTTGCCACTGTGTACACAGGCTCATATGCGAACTGTGCCATAGGCAGGGGAGCACCAAACCCAAATTCATCAGACTCTCATCTTATCTTACTTGCATTTGGACTCCACAGATTAATGTATATGTAATTAAAAATGTGGTTCAAAATCACTTATTTCGATATTGTTTATTTTGTACAAATAATGATCTAATTAGTTTGAATTTGAATGTGTTATATTGTTGTCCCAGCTTATGGACACTTAGTTTGCATGGTGGAACTCACATAGGATTTGTAGTGGTACTTAGAGTGGATAGTTTGTATATTTTCAGGTTCATTTCATAGGGCACATTCACATGTGATACAAACTTTGTATATTTTCATACATGGATAGTTTATAGATGTACATGGACACTATTTTATTTTATGGATGCTTATTATTTTAGTTTATGGATGTTAAATGTGATATCTTTAATTTGTATATATTTTCATATAGATATTTTATTGATACATGCATTCACTATTTCAATTTATTGATTTGTATTAATCTTGTTAATGGATGCTCATTAATTTTTGAAGTTTATCGATGTCTTAAAATTATTTCACTATATATATATCATATATATATAATATATATATATATATATATTATATATATAGCTTTTATTAGTAAAATATAACAATTTTGATTTCTAGTTTCATAGACTATGAAAATAAATACAATCTCAAGTTATGATGCAAGTCACTTTGATACTATAAATAAACTAAAATATATCATGTATCAATTTAATATTGAACATGAAAATAATTACAATCATGTTCTTGTAGAAAGTGTCTTTTAGTGCAATCAACATGTATTTACGCAGAGAGGCTAGTATTCATATTGACTTGTACAAAGTGTCTAGATGTGTAGGTGTAATGTAAGTATGTAAACAATTTGAAATGTCGTCTCAATTAAAAAAAATACATTTAAATGTTGCCTCAATTAATAATAAAAAATTAAAATAATAAAAATAGTAAATTAAATTTGTTATATTCTTGATTCATTATTAAAGAAATAGACTTGGTTTGCTACAAGTACTTATGGGCCCTATACATGGTTTAACAATACCAGCATTGCCCACTTATAACACTGGAGTTATATAATTAACTTGATAATTTAGGCTTTCATACAACAAATACGGTCGCCTTACTATGTCTTATCAATAATGAACTGCCCAAACATTAAACTTATATTACACATCCAAACATTTGGATAACAATTGACATTAATTATTCACCTTGACCCTTGCCATTTGATTATTATTGGACTTGTTGGAATTGAGCTTTGTTATAGATACCTTGTGCCAATAACATCGGCTTATCAGTTTTCCACATGCACCAAAATATAATTTTATTACAATCAAAATATTTTTATAAAAATATGACAAGATTCTTAACCCATGGATAATTATTGAGCTTGTAAATTAGCTTTTTGATACAATATCATGGCCAATACCATGATTATCAAGACTTACATGCCCAAAACTATAACTTATTTCATAATCAAAATACTTTTATTAAATATTTTATCTTTATTCTACTTTATAAACTTTTTTTTTTTAAATAAATCTAAAAAGAAGAAAGGTTATAATTTATTTTTGAGATATATCTAAACCCTCCAATCATCATGACTACTAAATATTCTCATAGAATATTAAATCAAGGTTTTTAATAAAATTAGAAAGATAATTACTTTTATATATCAAAAAAAATTGAATTTACATAATATAAATAATACGATTAAGAACAAGCACAGATCTATTGTAACTAAGGATACAAGAAATGAGAGCAGGAAAAGTGACTAACAATAATATAGGGAAGATGGTGGATGATTCTTTTAATTTTTTCATTATTGTATTTTCTTCGACATGATTGATCCAAAATACATGTTTAATATTTTATGTAGGAATTTACAGGGTAAGTTCCTGAGACAGAATATCAACGGACATGGCTCACAAACATATCATAGATCAATACACCAATATTCTTGACCTGGTTAAAATCCTTAGAGAGGGAAATAGTCCACAACCTGAGCAAATGCGGCCAGTTCAAGAAATTTATTAATAAAATAATGAAAATTTACATAAGTTTGTCTCGTGAATGGTTACCCTACAAATTACCCTCCATTCTCTTTAAATAGAGATCATGGACCAATCTGGTGTTAAGCCACGGATCAAGTGTCGGTAATATCGAGAAGAAAATGAACAATCAGATCACTTCATGTCTAGAACATATCGTGACCATGAGATTGTAAGTTACAAAAGCACATAGTAAAGAAACACACTTTACCTAACTCTACACTAGACCAAGTTATTCTTAACTATTTCCTATGTGTCAGAATATCATAACATCCCCCCTTAAGAACAAATTGGGTTAGGATTGAAGGATGTAAAAATATGACACAATAGGAGAAGGAAGGAGGCATTAGAGCCTATCCCACCTTAGTGACAACTTCCTGAACTCCAACAATAAATTGAAGTTTAGTAAACTTCGCCTCTATGAGAGCCTTTGTAAATATGTCTGCAACTTGATCATCTATTGAACAATATTTCACTTTAAGAACATGGTCATGAACGAGCTTTCTGATGAAGTGCATGTGTAGTTCAATGTGTTTGCTACGCTGATGTTGGACTGGATATTTGCATAGTTCAATGGCACTTTGATTATCACACCAAAGTGTAGTCGAATGTTGTTGTTGAAAGCTAAACTCTGATAGGATCTGACGATGCCTCTATGACACCACGATACTCTGCTTCTGCTAAAGAAAGAGAAATGGCACTTTGTTTCTTGTAATCCCATGTAATAGGTCATGAACCAAGAGTGAACACATAACCTACAGTAGACTTCCAATTATCAGGGTCACTAGCCCAATCGGAATCAGTGAAACCAACCAATAGAGGAGATGCTTTTGCACTGTAATGAATCCAAAATTGAACTGTACCTCGAACATAATGAATTATTCTTTTAGGAAAGGCCAACATCAAAGGAAAGGTAAGGACAAGTATAGGTCAGATACAAAAGTTTTCCTACAAGTTGATGGTATAAGGTAGCATCAACTTCAGGAGAAGTACAAGTGACTGAAAGTTTGGCTCCAGAGTGAAAGGGAAAATGGGTTGGCTTATAGTCTTCCATGTGAAAATGGCGTAGAATATCACGAGCATACTTGGACTAGGAAAGGGAAATTCTTTCCTTGTATTGCAAGACTTGAAAACGAAGAAAAATGAAAGTGTCATAAGTCTGTCATTTCAAACTTCTATTTAAGGCTGGAATTCACATGGTTTATAAGTTTGGGATCACTACCAGTAATGATAAGATCACCAATATAAAGAACAAGAATGATAAGGGACTTGCCAACTTTCTTGTTGTAGACAGTATTGTCAGAATGACACCTAGAAAAGCTAATTTCTAAAAGAAAGCTATCCATTTTGGTGTACCAAGCTTGAGGGGCTTGCCTGAAACCATAAAGGGATTTCTTAAGCCAACATACAAGGCCATAGTCAATTTGTATAAAGCCAATAGGTTTTTCCATATAGATTTCTTCATGCAAGTCCCCATCCAAGAAGGCAGATTTAACATCCATCTGATGGAATTCCCATCTGAAAGATGCAGCAAGGGAAAGAACAAGGCAGATAAAGTTAATTTTAGCAATAGGGGAGAAAGTTTTAGTATAGTCAATGCCTTCAACTTGTGAAAAAACATTAGAAACAAGATGAGCTTTATGTTTATCAACTTTTCCATCTGGTCCATACTTGGTTTTGTAAGCCCATTTGCATCTAACAAGTTTTCATCCCTTTGGATGAGGAGCAAGATCCCATGTATCATGAATGAGATTATTCATTCATAGTTGCATCCCAATTTAGATGGTTAGAAGTTTCTACAAAGGTGTCATGATCATAATTTGTTGAAGCTTGAGCTAGTAAAAAAGAGGCTCTATCGAACTGAGAATGTGTATGTCATTGATCTGTAGGATCACCGGCAAGAACACCTATTGCATCCCGAGTAGCACGGATCCATTTTGCAAGATGAGGATCTAAAGGAGGATCTTGAGAAGGTGGGGGAGGATTTTCATCCTCACCGTCATTATCTGAAGAAGAAATATTCTTAGAAGTAGAATTGATAGAGAGAGGTGGCACATCTGCCGAGCTAGGCTCGTAGGCCGATATATTTTTAGTAAACTTTATATCTCTTCTAATGATAACATTTTTGGACTTAAGTGGAATAAGTCTATATCATTTAACATCTTAAAAATATCCAACAAAAATAGATTTTTCACTCTTAGGTTATAAATATCTATGTTTCTCATCTTGAATATGGGTCCATGCTTTAAATTCAAAAACACGAAAGTGACTTACATCTTGTTTAATTGAGCTCCATGCTTCTTTAAGAGTGATATTCTTTAAAATCTTAGTAGGAGTGTGATTTACTATGTAATTTTCACAATTAATTGCTTCTGTCGAAAACTTATGACTAAGTCCTTTAGATTGAAGCATACAATTAGCCATTTCCTTCAAGGTGTGATTCTTCCTTTCAGCTACACCATTTTGTTGTGGAGTATATGGCATAGTATGTTGAAATTGAATTCCATTCTTAGTGCAAAAGTTGATGAATTTTTTATTAACATATTCTCTGCCATTATGAGATCTTAGCTTAAGAATTTTATGTCTAGATTGTTTTTCAACAAAGGTGTTAAAGGCCAAGAACATGTAAAATACTTCACTCTTGAGGTTTAAGAAGTATACCCAAGTGCATATAGAGAAATCATCAATGAAAGTTAATAAATACTTGTAGCCAAAGAATGAAACAATTGGAAGTGGACCACATAAATCACTATGCATAAGCTGTAAAGGGGCCGAGGCATGCCAAAAGGCATGTTTTTCAAAACTATCCCGATGATATTTTCCGAGTACACATCCGGCACAAACACCATCTCTGCAAGATATTATTGGAAGACCTATCACCATATTTTCTTTACATAGATCCTAAAGGGAGCGATAGTTTAAGTGACCAAATTGCTCATGCCAAAGTTTTCTCATTTCATCATTATGAATAACAAATACTGAGGGAATATTTGATGACGCAAAGTTGTTAAACTTATACAGCCTTGTAGAATCATTAGTAATGCCAGTAGCTAAAATCTTTCTAGGATCTCTTAGGTTCTTAATTTCAACATCGTGTGGTGAAAATTCAACAATTTTACGCTCACTTGAATGAGTTATCTGATATACAAATAAAAGGTTGCAGGATAAAGTTGGAACACATAATACATAATTAAATTGACCATTGTCTAGATGAACAGTTTCAATCCCTACAACACTAAGAGATCTATCATCATCACCAATATGTATATTTTTGGTGTTACAATCATTTAAAGAAGAAAACATGGCTTTGTTTTTGGCCATGCGATACGAAGTTCCGGAATCAATGAGCCACTCATGATAATGAGAGGAAGAAGATTCATTTAGTGAAAAACCAGACTAAGATGCTTGATAACCACATGCAGAATGTGCTATTCCTAAAGATGAAGTTGAAGTTGAAGAGTGCTCCAACTGGATGTTATGCTTCTTCATTGCTGCTAACAAGGCTTCCATCTTCTTATATCATTTGGATTCTAAGTGGCCATCTTGATTACAAAAGTGGCAATGTCTATCAGTCTTCTTCCCTTTGTTTTTATTTGCCTTATCATTTTGTTGAAATGATTTTTCATTTTGAGACTAAAATTGCTTAGAACCCTTG
>APFE031478756.1:224067-289961 GCA_000404065.3 Pinus taeda | reverse complement strand
GCATACGCATACGCGACTTCTGATCAACAATCCCGCGTGTATACGCATTTTTGTATATAGAGAACTTGCGAGTATAACCTGCGTGTATACCCTACTTGGTATATAGCGAACATGCGTATATACACAACTTGGTACATAGTGAACCTACGTATAACCTGCCTCTGTACGCGACTTGGTATATAGTGAACCTGCGTGTATACTCAGCTTTCTTCATTCTTTGTAATCTGATCATAAATTCTTTTCTACTGACCTACTGCACTATAAACTATCATCTTGCCATCAAGGACAACACTTGTATCATAATGCCAACAATCTCCCCCTTTGGACTTGATGGCAAAGCTAACTTGTCACACTTAGAACTATCATCTGATTCCTTTGAGTTGTCCTGCATCCCATGCATTCATTCACATCTGATATCTCTTCTGTAGATTCATCTAGTTATATATAAGTGAGATGATCTTCTATGAGAGGGTTGCCATCAAGTACAACACATGCATCATAATGCCAACATCATGTTGAAAGCTAATTAGAGTATATTCATTTTAATTATAATATCATTGCATAAATGCATAAAAAAGCTTTGAAAATTGAAACTCGGCAAATTCTAGTTTTGTTTAGGTCTCATGTTCAAAGCTAATTGGAGTATATTCAATTTAATTATAATATCATTGCATAAATGCATAAGGTATCAAGTAGTGAAGAATTTTATATGAATATTTTTTTATTATATTTGATAAATTTAGTGAAAAAAATTGAAGTTTGAATGTGATGTTTTTAAATTTATTTAATATAAACAAGATAAAAAATGTAAATTTTTATTTATTAGTTGTACCATGAAGAGGTTGTTCAAATTGGTCGGTTTGGCTCTTTTGATGAAATCAAAGAGGTATTGAAAGAGTTTGCCAAAGACAAAAGTCCAGGCCTGGATGGCTAGATAGTTGAATTATTCTTCTCTTTCTTTGAAAGAAAGAAAGAAAGAAGTTATTTTAACATCCACGAGGCTAAAGATAGCCTATGGGACAGATTGCTTCTTCATCTGCTTGATGTATTCGGTCCTTTTCTGTGAAGCTTCAAAATAAATGCTCCAAGCTTCTTGACAAACCCCTCACTGAATAGATAATCCCAAGAGCTAGTTGCCAACATATATGCATAACTTCCCCTGTTGTCTTTGAAGGCCTCACATTCTAAAATGAAATGTTCTTTTGTTTCCACTTTTCTGAAAAAACAAAAAATGCATACTCTTTCCTCCCACACTTCCTTTGGCCTTTTCCAATGCCCTGTTTCACAACGGAGTTGATGAGAATTAGTCATTAATTAAGCAATAAGGATTTTGGCTCTCCAAGAGATATTGGCCTCTATGTATGCTTTTGGTTGATGACTATAAGTGGGATTAAACACTTCAATATATTAATTTTTCTTTCTTCCTAGCTCCTTATCCTAAGTACGCTTGGTGAACTTTTCCATAACAAAAGCTTTTATCTCTTTGTTGTTTATGGGACATGCGTTCAAGCAAATATCCCATTTATTAAACCATTTGTTATTTTGTTGCATCCAAGTTTTTTTGCTCTTACACAATCTATCATTAAAGACAACCTTAGGCCATACACCCTCTTCCATTTGCTCATTTTTTTTAAATACCTTATGACTCGCACCATAGCAATTGCTTCAATAGGAGCAGTCCTTGTTTCACTTAAAAAGATATCATAAGGAACTGCACTTTTAATCTTAGATCTATTTGTAATCAAACGCTTCTAAATTTTCTCAATTTGTCTCCACTACATGTCGGATGTACTGCTGGCCCATAGTTCACAACCATAGAGAATCATCAGAATCACTAGAAGCCTAAAAAGAGTTTGAGTGGTTTTCCAGTCCTATGACTTTGCCTCTCTACACCAACTTAAAAAGCATAAAATGCTTTCCAACCCCCCAAAATTCTTTTCTTTCTACAACCATTCGAGCTTAGATTGTTGTTGAATTCAATTCCGAGGTATTTGTAATCCACAACTTCTTCCAGAATGTTGCCTTCAAAGTAAAACTTATGCTGGTTATGTTTTCTTTTCTTAGAGAAGACCACTACTTTTGTTTTGTTGATATTGACTTGCATCCCCACACTTCTACAAAAATGCTCAAGGGATAGTAAGTGCTCTTGCAAACCAAGAGTCGATTTAGAAATCAGAATAAGTTCATCTGCATACAAAAGAAGCCTTATAACAAACTTGCCCAAATAGATACCATCACCCCCTTGCGAGTTTAACCACTCCTCAAGCTTGTCGATAGATAAACCAAAAAGGGTAGGAGACAGTGAGCAACCTTGCTTGACCCCGATATCACTTCTCAAACTTTCAAAAATGCCTATTGAAGTTCTAATTTTGACTTTCACCTCTTCATACAGCCTAGGCACAACTACTCTCAAATGTTTAGGAACCCCAAGTTCCTCCATTATGTGCCAAAGCTTATCCCTAGGAACCAAGTCAAACGCTTTTCTGAAATCAACAAAGCAACAAAAGACTTCTTCCTTTTTCTCCCAAACTTTTCCAATCATGTGCCTTAAAGTTATACAATGATAAACTATGGAATGTTTAGGTCTAAAACCTGCTTGCCCACTTGCTATTTTTTTTTTCTAGAATGCTTCCAAATAGCTTTGCAAACAAAGGGTTTATCATGATGGTCCTATAATTGGAGGGATTATTGATGTCACCGCTCTTGAAAAGAGGTATTGCTAGACTAGTTATCCAATCTGTGGGGAGCCCTTGTTGTATGATGTTGTTGAATATTTTTGTAATGTGAGATGCAAGAATCTTTGAGCCCCATTTTAGATATTCTGCTTGGATTTCAGCTAAGTCTTTTGCTTTTCCAACACCCAACTTCTTGATCCCATCTCTACCCCTTGTACTGTGAAGAGATTAGTATCAATGTTGACCAAAGGGGGATGGTCAACCTTGGGAACCTGCTCATAGAGTTGTCTTGCATCGTCAAACCATTTAGAAGCTGTAATATTATTTCCAATTTGTATATTTTTCGTTTGGAGCTCTTTCCAAAATAATTTGGGATTATTTTTCCCAAGGAAGATTAGTTCTTCCCTCCTTGAAACCATGAAATCGACCTTTTTCTTACTTAATAACTACTTGTAAGCTTTGAGCTTTATGTTATCCTTGTTTGACTCTTTCCACATTCTCCTTGCCTTTTTGCATTCCTCGTCCAACCAAGCATTAACTGGAAAGCAATTTGTTTCAGACTTCTTAATTTTTGCTCTTTTGCACTTTGCAAGTGCGCATTGAATTAAATGTGTTAATTCACGACTATGAAGGTTGTGAATTGTAATTTTCTCCTTCTCAAAGAGCCTCTCTAGCGTCACTTTGAAGGTATTACAATTTTATGGGGTCAAAAGAATTCTGCCCTGTGGGAGATTTTGTTGGACATACTGAATTTTTGACTCTAATTGTTTCTTTCCAATTCAAGAGAAACATAAATAAATTGGCTTGTGAACTGATTTCAAGTCCCATAGCTGATCCCCAATCAAAACTTCCTCCATTTTCTCACACAAACCATGGGAGAAAATTACATAATCTACCACGCTTGCTCCATTGTAAGTATTGCAAGTGAAATTACTAGACTTTGCCCATCTAGTCAAGCCATTACAAATGACTAAATCAAAGGCCCCACATAGAGTAAGCAATTGTTCATCAAAGAGATTGCGGCCCTTGTCCTATGAAATTCTTTCCCACTGATGATTACTTTCTTCTGTAAGCCAAATAGGGTCACCGTCTTTACAACAAAGAATGCTAGCTTGCTCACTTGTAGTCCTAGCATTGAAATCACCCACTATAAGGACTTTACCTAGCTGTGAATATGTTGCAATATCCGCTTTTAAGGCTACAAATGGATCTTTGTGGTCAAGCCCTCTACCTTTGTAGATTTTTGAAACCTACAGCGCAAAATAGCATGCTGCAATTCTGATGTGGTTGCCATTTTCTAATATTTTAAACCAAATGAATTTCTTATTTGAGTCTTCTTTTTCTAACTAAATGAGATGACCTTCTTTCTCCCTTACTAAAACCATGATATTATGGGGTCGTACCTATGCTCAATGGTGGAAGAATATAGAGAATTAGGGAATTTTTTTGTAGCCATCAACACCACTTTTATTTCCTTAATCCATAAATGCTCTAAGCCTAAGTCATTTCTTGACTTCAGACCAATCTCTTTATGCAAATTGGTCTATAAACTAATCACAAAGGTCATCTCAAACAGGATCAAGCGTTATCTTGCTGAGAAGATTTCTTCAAATCAATTTGGCTTTCTTGTAGACCGTCAGATTCATGATGCCATTAGAATAGTGCAAGAAGCCATACACTCCATTAAAAGAAAAGACCATAAATCCCTTGTGCTAAGGATGGACCTCAACAAAGCTTTTGACAAAGTTAATTGGACCTATCTTAGGCTAGTCCTCCTCCAAATTGGGTTAGGCTTGGAGGTCACAAATTAGATCATGGTTGTATTTCTTCAACAAATTTCTCCATCTTAATTAATGGCTCACCCTCCAGAAAGTTCTCTAGCTCTAAAGGCCTCAAGCAGGGATGCCCACTGTCACTCCTATTATTTTTGTTGGTGATGGAAGGATTGAGCCTACTTTTGCTAAAGGAGAAGCAGGATGGAAATCTAAAGGGTATAAAAATAGCTCAAAGTTATCCATCAGCACATTGTGGATGATGGTTTGCTCTTATGAATGGGCACTGCCAAGGAATGGCGGATTTTTCACAATGCCATAAAAATTTTCTATAGTGTAATTGGAATGGAAATCAAGTTGAAAAAATCTTCATTTCAGCAATTCGTTGTTAGTCCATCTTCTCTCTCAAATACCCACTCTTTTTTACCCCTACGGACCTTCCCATTGGAAGATCGTATCAAGTATCTAGGTTATTTCCTTAAACCAAATGACTACCACAAAGGAGACTAGTTATGGCTTATTAGAAAAGTGGAGCGGAAAATAAATCTATGGTGTTACAATTGGTTGTCATTGGGAGGTGGGATGATACTTGTAAAATTAGTGTTGGAAAATATTCCAATATACTAGTTGTCATTAGCAAAGATTCCCATTACTGTCATCACTTCCATTAGTCAGTTAATGTCTAGATTCTTGTGGACTAGAAAAAATAGGAAACAGGGCTTACATCTTGTAAATTGGACCTCTCTCTTAATTCCAAAAAATCTTGGATGTTGGGGGTTCAAAAAGCTATCTTGGTTTGCTAAAGCCTTGGCCATGAAAAATATGTGGAGAGGATTGTTTGGTGAAGGCTTGTGGAGCCTAGTTATCAAGAAAAATATTTATATAGGCAGTTTGCGGTTGACTGGATTAGAAAGCAAGCAAGGAAAATAATCAAAAGAGGCTCTATAGTTTGAAAAGCATTCATGGCTTCTTTTCCCACTCTTTTTAACTGGTTAGCATGGAAGGTAGGGGATGGAAAGCAGGTTGTCCTTGAGAAAGACCCCTTTATAGGAGGTACTAGAGTCTACAAATGATCCGGACTTATGTGGGAACACAATAAAATATAGAAAAACCCATATACATAGAGATGCAACAGAAATAAAACTTCATTTCATTAATATAAAAGAACTAAAATATTCTTACATACAGAAATAAAAATAAACTAGCTCGGGCAATGGTAGCTTATCTCTGAGAAGAGATGTGGTGGCTGCATGCCTCTGAACGGTGTTACAATGAGGCTCAAAGGCCTGTTTATTATTAAGAAATAATGGAAAACCCTAAACATCCAAAAACCTAACCCTAGGAGATGAAGCACCAAAATTGTGGGCCCTGTTTGGGTAAATTGGTACATCAAATTCCCGGGGTCGTAACTTTGGCCTATGATCTTCGTTTGGCTATCATAACACCTCATTTTGAAGGTCTTAAAGAGAAGGCTAAAAACAAATTAGTAAACCAATTTGGGACTTTTTAGGTCTCTCTGTTTTTCTTTCAGTCCCTCAAAACGGGTCTAGAAGTATAGGACCCGAAAAACTGCCAAAAATAGTAAGTTGTGCTACAGTTAAGGAAATTGAAAAGAAACAACGGTGGGAGTCCAAGTGGAATAGGCGGGTGGCCACCAATATCCACCTGGATTAGTCCTCCCCACTTAGGAGAAATGGTCCCCATTGCGTTGAGTGCCTCTATGAGATGGGGAAACTTCTATTGAACTTGGTCCCTGGTGAGCCACCTACCTTGGTGTAGGAGTTGGCCAGCTTTGACTACTCGATATAGTTGGATCTTTTGTTGGCGAGTGTTCTTGATCTTTGTGTCCATGATCTGATCAGTTGTGTCTTGTTCCATGTAGTCTGGGTTTAATTATGTTGGTGTGAGTTGTTCTACAATGTCTGATGTGTCCAGTAATGGTGGAATGTATGGTCGAAGGTAGTCCACATTGAACATTGGGTGCAGGCCAAGGAATGGTGGAATGTTGAGCTCGATAGCATTGTCCCCTACAGCCTTAGTGATGGTGTAAGGCTCATATCGAAGCGGGCGAAGCTTGCAGTGGGGCTCGACGAGGTGTTTGTTTTGCAAATGTAACCAAACTTTGTCACCCACCTGGAACTTGTGTGGCACCCGATGTTGATCATGATGATGCTTGTACTTAGCATTGGCTTTGTCCAATATCTCATGGACCTGCTAGCGGATGTGTTTAATGCGCTCAATGAAGTTGTTAGCCCTGTTAGCTTCGGACTGGACATGACTCGAATCTGACAAAGTAGCTACAAATGGTATGGCCTATTCAATGGGACATAGTGGTTGGAATCCCAACCCCACCTGAAAGGGGTTGTGTCCAGTTGAGCTATGGCGAGCTCTGTTGTAGCTGCGTTGGACATAGGGGAGGCTTTCATCCCATGTGTGTGGATGCTTTGAGTTGTACATATGTAGAATGTGTATGATCATCTTGTTAATAACCTCTATTTGGCCATCAATTTGGGGGTGGAAAGACGTGGACTTAGTGAGCTTTGTATCCAACATCGACCAGAGACTTGACCAAAATGTAATTAGGAACCTATTGTCTCGATCTAAAATAATGGATTGTGGGATCCAAAAATGTACCCACACTTGTTCAAAGAAGAGCTTAGCAGTGGCTTATGTTGTGATACTCTTCTTGTAGGCCACCAGAATGGCCATCTTAGAGAATCTATCGACGACCACGAAAACGCAGTCGTTGCCATGCTTAGTAGAAGGAAGGCCCGACATGCAATCCATGGAGATGGATTCCCAAGGTCGACTAGGAGTAGGAAAAGGAGTATATAGGCCTTGCCTCTTGATGGTCGATTTCGAAATGGCACAAGCAGTGCAGGATTTGATGTACTTCCCAACATCCCATCAAAGGTTCGGCCAATAAAAATACTTCTGCAACATTGCCACTGTTTTCTCTACACTGAAATGTCCAACAACCCTATAGTAGTGTGCCTCCCAAATCATCTTGGCACACTCGTTTTATGATCCAGATGGATATTGGTGGCCACCCACGTATTCCACCTAGACCCCCCAATCAGTTTCATCTGTTTCCTTGTCCATTTCAGCATTTACTAGTTTTAGTAGTTTTTTGGGTCCTGAACTTCCGGAGCAGTTTTGACCCCCTAAAGGGCATTTTTTTTGGGTCCACGACAAGCCCGTGGTTGTAGATAGGGGTCTGCGGTGAAACCTGTAGTACTCGGCGATACCTTTCCAATAAGGTATCATATGTGCCAAAAGGAGATAATATAACCAAGTTACGACCCCGGGAAGTTGGCTGCCCGACTACCCCCAACGGGGCCCACAAACTCTTGGTGTTACATCTCCCGGGGTTATGGCTTTGGTTGTTTATGGTTTTCTCATGTTTTCCAATAATTAATAGGCCCTTGAGCCTCATTATAACACATTTCAGAGGCATGTAGCTGCCACATCTCTTCTTAGAGATAAGCTACCATCGTCCAATCTATCTTATTTCCATTTTGTTTGTAAGCATAGTTCTATATTTTTCTATTAATGAAATGAAGTGTTTTTTTGCTGCATCTCCAAGTTTATGATTATATCTGTAATTTGTTGCATTCTTGTTTAAGTTTGAATAAGTGGTATCAGAGCAGTATTCTCTTTCTCTGTTTTTCTTTGCATGTCCCCAACGGGGTCAGGGTATAAGGATTTAGGGCTTGATCTAGTTGAACCATTGCAAGATCAACCTCGCAAAACCCGACGACCTCCCATGCCGGAAGAAAAGAAAGACGGGCGGGGGGGGGGTAGGAGAACCTTTAAAAATTTTGCTTGAGGAAGCCCTCAAGCTACAGAGGGATGTGATGATGGATAACTTTGCCCAGATCCTTCAACGACTACCCATAGGAAATGCATCTTCATCTATTAGCCACTCTGGAACCGCCAATCCTTTTAAGGTACAAGTTAACTTCAATATTCCCATATTCGAAGGCCTCATATATGAAAACGTCGTAGATAAATGGTCAAATTTGTTGGAAGGATATTTTTCAGTTTATGACTTTTCCAATCAGGAAAATATTACTTTTGCACTTCTCAAAGCTACCCCACACATTAAGGATTGGTGGGAAACCTACTGTAAACAAAAGGAAGAGAGTGAACCCTCATTGTTTTCAACCGCACCCACTTGTAATTCTTTCTGAGATGCCATCAAGAAACAATATTACCCTGTCAAGAGCTTTGAAGACAAATACATAAAGTGGACCAAGCTACAACAGGGAAGGGACCATGATGTGCCAAAGTTCACAAATATTTTCCATACCCTTCACATGAATTTGGGTATCAAGGATATTAAGTAGCATTTAGTGCTCAAGTATCGTGGCTGTCTACACAAGTACATCTAAGACGAGATGGAGTTCCTGGACATTTCCTCACTCGGCACAATGTATCGGTACGCTGTCAAGATTAAGCAGAAGTTTAAACAGAAGAAGCGGGACTTTGGATCTTCAAATCCAAAGAAAGGAAAAGGTGCCGCCAAACCGCAGAACAAATGATCAAGCCAAAGCGGGGTTACCCAGGACAGCCCGCCAAATCCACAAGAAAAGAACAACACAACGAAGATGAAGAAGGACATAAGAAAATGGTGTGAGTTCCATAAGAGCTCCACTCACAATACAAGTGAGTGTCAGGCCAAGCAGTCACTGGTGGCCGAGCTAAAGGCTTCTAAATCAAACGCAGGTTCTGACTCTAAATCAGAACTTGATAAGGGAATTGACAAAGGGAATCATATCATTTTTGCGGAGCCCAGTGCCACTGTGGCCACCACCAATATCCAGAAGATTGAGCCTGAAGATCCAGAGGAGGGGGGATGCCTATTACACTCACAGATGTGGGTTAGGTTATCGCCAGGTTCCTATCGAACCCTCCGATGTGTGGAAGACCGCCTTCAAATCCAAGGAGGGCCTTTTCAAATGGTTGGTTATGTCATTGGGATTAACGAACGCCCCTGCAACCTTCATGAGACTGATGGAAGACATCTTGTGACCCTTCACCAATGCATTTGTGGTGGTGTATTTAGATGACATCTTGATCTTCAGCTAGATTTGGGAAGAGCACCTCCACCATACTTGACAGGTCCTTCAAACCCTGCGAAAAAACAAGTTGTGTACTAAGTTGGAGAAATGCACCTTTGACCTAACCCAGGTTCAATATTTGGGATACATCATTGGTGAGCAAGTGTACATGTGGACCCATCCAAGATACAAGTCATTCAGGATTGGCTAACCCCAACCACTCTAACAGAGCTCTGTAGCTTTTTGGGTCTTGCCAATTTCTACCCTAGGTTCATGTTGGGGTTCTCTCATATCACTTGGCCTTTAAGTCAAGTCACCAAGGGTGGAGCGAAACCAAAGTTTTTTTGGTCAGAAACCCAACAAAAAGCATTCTCCTAGTTGAAGAATCGCCTATGTTCTACACCAGTGCTCACATTACCAGACCTACAACAACCATTTGAGATTGAGACAGATGCCTCCGACTATGCTATTAGTGCAGTTCTTACTCAGCATGGGCATCCATTCGCTTACCACAGTGAGACACTTTCAGACATAATCCGAAAGTACCCCACTTACAACAAAGAAATGTATTCCATTGTGCAGGCCTGCCGTCAATGGAAGAATTACATTCTTGGGAAGGAAATGGTTATCCACAAAAGCCACTAACCTCTATAGTTCATACAGACACAAGAGAAGTTGTAGAATGATCGTCATCAGAAATGGTCCACCTCTCTGCAATAGTTCCATTTGAACATTAAGTATAAGACTGGAAACACTAATAACCTCATTGATTACCTCGGTCGACGACTGATCATGGCGTTGATCACTGTGCTCAACTCTTGTGGGCACAAGACATCGAGGTAGCCGCATCTTTAGAAGAGCAATCCATAATTCAATGGCATATACCAGACACTCCTGGAAGGGAAGCAAGCTCCAAATTTTCATCTTCAGGATGCACTGTTATGCCACCTGGGACACATCTGTGTTCCTTCAAGTGAGCGTGGCAAGATGATTTGGGAGGCGCACTACAGTCGGGTCGCTGGAGATTTCGAATTAGAGAAAACAGTGGCGGTATATTTTTATTGGCTAAAACTTCGTCAACATGTTGGGAAGTACATTAGATCCTGCACCACTTGTGCCATTGCCAAATCGACCATCAAGAAGCAAGGCCTGTATAATCCTCTACCTACTCCTATCCATCCTTGGGAGTCTGTCTCCATGGATTACATGTCAGGCGTTCCTTCTACTAAGCATGACAACGATTGCGTTTTTGTGATTGTCGACAGATTCTCTAAGATGGACATCATGGTGGCCTGCAAGAAGAGTATCACAACAGAGGCCACTGCTAAGCTCTTCTTTGAGCAAGTGTGGGTACACTTTGGGATCCCACAGTCCATTATCTCAGATCGGGACAACATATTCCTGAGTGCATTTTGGTCAAGTCTCTAGTCGATGCTGGATACAAAACTTACTATGTCGACAACTTTCCATCCCCAAACTGATGGCCAAACAGAGGTTATCAACAAGATGATCATACACATTCTGCACATGTACAACTTGAAGCATCCCTGCACATGGGATGAAAGTATCCCCTATTTCCAACATAGCTACAACAGAGATCTCCACAGCTCAACATGCCACAACCCCTTTTAGGTAAGGCTAGGATTTCAACCATTATGCCCCATTGATGTGGCCATACCATTTTCAGCTACTCAGGTAGATTTGGCTCAGGGCTAACAACTTCATTGAGCGCATTCAACACATCTGCTAATAGGTCCATGATAGATTGGACAAAGCTAATGCTAAGTACAAGCAATGCCATGATCAACATCGAGTGTCGCACAAGTTCCGGGTGGGCGAAAAAGTTTGGTTACATTTGTAGAAGGATCGCCTTGCTAGACCCCACCGCAAGCTTTGCCCTCTCTGATATGGACCATACACCATCAACAAGGTCTTCGATGATAATTCCTTCAAGCTCAACATCCCACTATTCCTTGGTATGCACCCAGTGTTCAATGTATATCGCCTTTGGCCATACTTTCCACCATTAATGTTGGACACATCTGACATTGCCGAACAACACACACCAATAGAGCTCAACCCGGACTGCATGGAATAGGCCACAATTGATCAAATCATGGACACACAGATCAAGAACACTCACCAACATAGGATACAGTTATATCGAGTTGTCAAAGCAAGCCAACTCCTTCACCAAGGCAAGTGGTTCACCAGGGACCAGGTTGAATAGAAATTTCCTCGCCTCATGGAGGCTCTGCATGCAATGGGGACCATTGCTTCCTAAAGGGGGAGGAATGATCCAGGTCGATATTGGTGGCCACCTGCCTATTCCACCTAGACCCCCCATTCAGTTTCATCTGTTTCCTTGTTCATTTCAGTATTTAATATTTTTAGTAGTTTTTCGAGTCTTGAACTTTCGGAGCAATTTTGACCCCCTAAATGGCATTTTTTTGGGTCCACGGTAGGCCCATTGTTGTTGGCAAGGGCATGCGGTGAAACTTGTAGTACTCGGTGAGACCTTTCCAACAGGGTATTGTACACGCCAAATGGAGATAATATGGCCAAGTTACGACCCCGGGAAGTTAGCTGCCCAACTAACCTCAACAAGACCTACAAACTCTTGGTATTACATCTCCTGGGGTTAGGTTTTTGGTTGTTTAGGGTTTTCTCATGTTTTCCAATAAGCCCTTGAGCCTCATTGTAACATAGTTCAGAGGCATGTAGCCACCACATATCTTCTTAGAGATAAGCTACCATCACCCGAGCTATCTTATTTCCATTATGTTTATAAGCATAGTTCAATATTTTTCTATTAATGAAATGAAGTGTTTTTCTGCTGCATATCTGTGTTTATGATTATATTTGTAATTTGTTGCATTCTTGTTTAAGTTTGGATCAGTGGTATCAGAGCGGTCTACTCTTTCTCTATTTTTCTTTGCATGTCCCCAACGAGGTCAGGGTATAAGGAGTTATGGCTTGATCTGGTTGAACCATTAAAGATCAGCCTCATAAAACCCGACGACCTCCCATGGAGAAAGAAAAGAAAGACGAGGGGGTAGGAGATCCTTTCAAAATGTTGCTTGAGGAAGCCCTCGAGCAACAGTGGGACTTGATAATGGATAATTTTGCCCAGATCCTTCGACGACTACCCACAGGCGATGCATCTTCATCCAACAACCACTCTAGAAGCGTCATTCCTTTTAAGGTACAAGTTAAGTTCGATGTTCCCATATTCGAAGGCCAGATAGATGCAGATGTCATAGATAAATGGTTAAATTTGTTGGAAGGATATTTCAGTTCATGACTTTTCCAACTGGGAAAATATTACTTTTGCACTTCTCAAATCCGCCCCACACGTCAAGGACTATAGGGAAACCTATTGTGAATAAAAGGATGAGAGTGAACCCTCATTGTTTTGAGCCGCACCCACTTGGAATTCTTTCCGAGATGCCATCAAGGAACAATATTACCCTGTCGGGAGCTATGAAAACAAATACATAAAGTGGACCACGCTACAGCAGGGAAGGGACCAAGATGTGCCAGAGTTCACAAATATTTTCCATACCCTTCGCACAAAGCTAGGTATCAAGGATACTGAGCAACATTTGGTGCTCAGGTACCATGGCTTTCTACACAAGTACATCCATGACGAGATGGAGTTCTTGGACATTTCCTCGCTCGACGTGGCGTATCGGTACGATGTCAAGATTGAGCAAAAGTTTAAACAAAAGAAGCACGACTTTGGATCTGCAAATCGAAAGAAAGGAACCACAGAACAAAGGATCAATCTAAGGCGAGGCTAGCCAGGATATCCTGCCGAAGCTGCAAGCCAAGAACAACACCATGAAGACGAAGAAGGGCACAAGAAAATGGTGTGAGTTCCATAAGATCTCCATGCACGATACAAGTGAGTTTCAGGCCAAGCAGTCACTGGTGGTCGAGCTGAAGGCTTTCGAATTAGACGTAGGTTCCAAATCTAAATCAGAACACGATAAGGGAATTGAAAAAGGGAAGCAGATCATTGATGCGGAGCCCAGTGCCACCATGGTCACCACCAAGATCCAGAAGATTGAGCTTGAAGATCCAGAGGAGGTGGAACGCCTCTTCCACTCACAAATGTGGGTGAAAGCTTCTCCGATGTAGTTCATTGTCAAAAGCGGGAACCAAAAGAACCTCATTTCAGTAGAGTTCGTGACACGGCTGGGCCTAAAGACTACAACACATCCATAGTCGTACACTATCGGGTGGCTTCACCAAGGACGAGATCTTCGCATCAAACATCAGTTTTGCCTTCCCTACAGCATCAAGCCCTTCACGGATGAGGTACTATGTGACGTTGCTCCTTTTGAAGTTTATTATGTATTGTTAGGACAACCATACTTGTGGAAGCGACATGTTGTATATGAGTCTAGACCTCTCTCTCTGTTTATTACTTTGGCTAATAAGTTGTACAAGATACCGGAGGTAGCTCTGCTTACCTCCATCTCTTTGATCACTGCAAAGCTATGTAGTAATATCATTTACCAAACCAGGAAATTTGTTTTTCTTATGATTCGCCACCAGGGCAAGGCGAAGGTTATGGCCACGGCTTCCACGCAAGGCTCCTCTAGACAACAACAACAAATGGACAAGGTTGTGGAGGAGTCTAGGGATATTTTTGACTCACCCACAGGGGTACTTCTATGCTCTTAGGTCAAGCACTCCATCGATCTGACCTCGAGCGTGCCACTGCCGAATGGACCGATCTATCAAATCTCTATTTTGGAGAATGATGATATCAAGAGGCATATTCAGGAACTATTGCAAAAAGGGCACATCAGGCCAAGCGCATCACCTTGTGGGAGCCCATTTGTATTGGTATAGAAGAAGGATGGGACCTGGAGGCTCTGTATTGACTATCGAGCGCTGAAAAAGATCATTCTCCGGAATAGGTACCCAATCCCGCGGATTGATGACCTTCTGCACCAGTTCAAAGAGACCAAATGTTTCAACAAGATTGGCTTGAAGTCAGGTTATCACCAGGTGCCTACCGAACCCTCTAATGTGTGGAAGACTTCCTTCAAATCCAAGGAGGGCCTTTAGAATGGTTGGTCATGCCGTTCGGATTGACGAATTCTCTTGCAACCTTCATGAGACTGATGAATTCGTGGTGGTGTATTTAGATGACATCTTGATCTTTAGCCAGAGTTGGGACTAGCACCTCCACTATATTCGACAAGTCCTTCAAACCCTGCGATAACACAAGTTATGTGCTAACTTGGAGAAATGCATCTTTGGCCTGAACCACGTTCAATATCTGGGATACATCATTGATGAGCATGGTGTACATGTGGACCCATGCAAGATACAAGTCATTCGGGATTTGCCAACCCCAACCACTCTAACAGAGCTCCACAACATTTTGGGTCTTGCCAATTTCTACCATAGGTTCGTCTTGGGTTTCTCTCATATCAATTAGCCTTTAATTCAAGTCACTAAGGGTAGAGCGAAAGAAAAAACAATTTGGTCAGAAACCCAACAAAAAACGTTCTTCAAGTTGAATAATCGCCTCTTTTCTGCACCAGTTCTCACATTACCAGACCTACAAGAACCATTTGAGATTGAGACAGATTCCTCCGACAATGCTATTGGTGTGATTCTTACTTGGCATGGGCATCCAGTGTCTTACCACAGTGAGACACTTTCAAACACATTCTGAAAGTATCCCACTTACGAAAAATAAATTTATTCCATTGTGCAGGCTTGCCATCAATAAAAGCATTACATTATGGGGAAGGAAACGATCATCCACACAAACCATCGACCTCTACAATTTATACAGACACAAGGGAAGTTGCAGAACGATTGCCATAAAAAAAATTTCCACCTATCTATAAGAGTTCCATTTGAACATTAAGTATAAGAAAGGAAGCACCAATAACATCATTGATTGCCTCAACCAACCACTAGTCATGGCACTGATCATTGTGCTCAACTCCTGTGGGCAGGAGACATCGAGGTGGCCGCATCTTTATAAGAGTGATCCAAAATTTGGTAGCATATACCAGACACTCCTGGAAGGGAAGAAAGTTCCAAATTTTCGTCTTCCGGATGCATTGTTATGCCACCTAGGACACATATGTGTTCCTTTAAGTGAGCATGCCAAGATAATTTGGGAGGTGCAATAGAGTCGGGTCGCTAGACATTTCGGATTAGAGAAAACAGTGGCGATATTGCAGATGTATTTTTATTGACTGAAACTTCGTTAGGATGTTCAGAAGTACATTAGATCTTGCACCCTTGCGCCATTTCCAAACCAACCATCAATAAGTAAGGCTTGTATACTCCTCTACCTACTCCTAGCCCGCCTTGGGAATCTATCTTCATGGATTACATGTCAGGCCTTCCTTCTACTAAGCACGACAACGATTGTATTTTTGTGGTCATCGACAGATTCTCTAAGATGGCCAACAGGGCACCCCGTAAGAAGAGTATCACAACAAAGACCACTGTTAAGCTCTTCTTTGAGCAATTGTGGGTACACTTTGGGATCCCATAGTCCATTGTCTCAAATCGAGACAACAGATTCCTAAGTGCATTTTGGTCAATTCTCTGGTTGATGTTGATAGAACACTTACTAAGTCCATGATTTTCCATCCCCAAATTGTTGGCCAAACAGAGGTTGTCAACTTGATGATCGTACACATTCTGCGTATGTACAACTTGAAGCATCCATGCACATGGGATGAAAGTCTCCCCTATGTCCAACATAGCTACAACAGAGCTCTCCACATCTCAACAGGCCACAACTCCTTTCAAGTAGGGTTGGGATTTCATCCATTATGCCCCATTGATGTGGCCATACCATTTGCAGCCACTCAGGTAGATTCAACTCACGTTTATTCTGAAGTTGAAAGGGCTAACAAGTTCATTGAGCTCATTCAACACATCCGCTAATAGGTCCATGATATATTGGATAGATGCTAAGTACAAGCAGTGCCACAATCAACATGAAGTGTCACACAAGTTCCAGGTGGGCGACAAAGTTTGGCTACATTTGCAGAAGGAGCGTCTTGTTGAACCCCCCCCACAAGCTTCTCTTGCTCCAATATGGGCCATACACCATCACCAAGGTCATTAGTGACAATGCCTTCAAGCTCGACATCCCACTGTTCCTTGGTCTGCACCTAGTGTTCAATGTAGATCACCTTCAACGATACTTTCCACCATTATTGGACACATATAACATTGTAGAACAACTCACACCAATAGAGATCAACTCGGACTGCATGGAACATGCCACAACTGATCAGATCATGGACACACATATCAAGAACACTCACCAACAAAGGATACAGTTATACCGAGTTGTAAAAGTAGGTCAACTCCTTCACCAGGGCAAGTGGTTCACCAAGGACTAGGTTCAACATAAATTTCCTCACCTCATGGAGGCTCTGCATGCAATGGGGACCATTGCTTCATAAGGAGGGAGGAATGATACAAGTGGATATTGGTGGCCACCCACCTATTCCACCTAGACCCCCCAGTCAGTTTCATTCAAGCATTTACTATTTTTAGTAGTTTTTTGGGTCCTAAACTTCCAAAATAGTTTTGACCCCCTAAACTACATTTTTTTGGGGTCCACAATGGGCATATGGAGAAACTTGTAGTACTCAGTGAGAAATTTCCAACAAGGTATCGTATGCGCCAAACGAAGATAATATGACCAAGTTAGAACCCCGAGAAGTTGGCTACCCAACTAACCCCAACGGGGCCCATAAACTCTTGGTGTTACATCTCATGGGGTTAGGGTTTTAGTTGTTTAGGGTTTTCTCATGTTTTCCAATAATAAATAGGCCCTTTGACCTCATTGTAACATAGTTCAAAGGCATCTAGCTGCCACATCTCTTCTCTGAGATAAGCTACCATCACCCAAGCTATCTTATTTCCATTATGTTTGTAAGCATTGTTTAGTATTTTTCTGTTAATGAAATGAAGTGTTTTTCTGTTGCATCTTAGTGTTTATGATTATATCTATAAGTTGTTGTGTTCCTGTTTAAGTTCAAATCACTTGAAGGAACACAGATGTGTCCTAAGTGGCATAACAGTGCATCTTGGAGGTGAAAATTTGGAATTTGCTTACCTTCTAGGAGTATCTAGTATGTGCTACCAAATTCTGGATCGCTCTTGTAAAGATGCATCCACCCCACAGTCTTGTGCCCACAAGATTCAAGCACAGTGGTCAGCGCAATGGCCGGTGTTCTGCTGAGGCAGTCTGCAACATTGTTCTTGTTTCCCTTATTATACTTGATGTTCAAATGGAATTGTTTCAGGTATGTGGACCATTTTTTATGGTGATCATTCTGTAACTTCCTTTGTGTTTGTTTTTACTACAGGGGTCAGTGGTTTGTGTGGATGATAGTTTCCTTCCCCAAAATGTAATGCTTCCTTGCCCACATGCCTGCACAATGGAATACATTTCTTTGTCATAGGTGACATACTTTTAGACTGTGTCTGAAAGTGTCTCACATGATATGCCACTAGGTTCCCCTATTGAGTAAGAACTACACCAATAGCATAGTCAGAGGCATCTTTCTAGATCGCATATGGTTGTTGCAGGTCTGGTAATGTGAGCACTGGTGCAGAGCAAAGGCAATGCTTCAACTCGGTAAACGCCTTCTATTGGGATTCGACCCAAAAGAACATTTCTTTCACTCTTCCCTTGGTGACTTGACTTAAAGGCCAAGTGATATGAGAGAACCCCAACACGAACCTGCGATAGAAATTGGCAAGACCCAGAAAGCTATAGATCTCTATTAGAGTGGTTGGGGTTGGGCAATCCTAAATGACTTGTATCTTAGCTAGGTCCACATGCACACCCTGCTCATCAATGATGTACCCCAGATATTGAACCTGGGTCATGCCAAAGTGCACTTTTCCAAATTAGCACACAATTTGTGTTGTCGTAGGGTTTAAAGGACCTGTCGAATATGGTGGAGGTGCTCTTCGAACTCTGGTTGAAGATCAAGATGTCATCTAAATACACCACCGCAAATGCATTGGTGAAGGGTCGCAAGATTTCATCCATATATCCCATGAAGGTTGTGGGGGAATTCGTCAACCTGAAAGTCATGACCAACCATTCGAAAAGGCCCTCCTTGGATTTGAAGGCAGTCTTCCACACATCGGAGAGTTGGATAGGCACTTGGTGATAACCAGACTTCAAGTCAATCTTGCTGAAATATTTGGCCCCCTTGAGCTGGTCCAGAAGGTCATCAATCCATGGGATTTAGTACCTATTCCAGATAGTGATCTTGTTCAATGACCGATAGTCAATACAGAGTCTCTAGGTCTCATCCTTCTTCTATAAAAATACAATCAGGCTCCCACAAGATGATGAGATTGGCCTGATGTGCCCTTTCTGCAACATCTCCTGAATCTACCTCTTGATCTCATCATTCTCCAAAACAGAGCGTTGATAGATCGGTAAGATCGATCCAGTGCTTGACCTAACAATGCGGAGGTACCCCTGTAAGTGAGGCGAAAATGTACATGTACTCCTCCACTACCTTGTTCATATATTGTTGTTGTGTGGAGGAGCATTTTCTGGAAGCCGTGGCCACAAACTTCTTCTTGCCTTGAGGGAAAATCATAAGGAAAACAAATTTCCTAGTTTGGGAAAGGATCTTACTCCATTTCTTTGCCATGATCAAAGAGATGGAGGTAGGCGAGGCTACCTCCGGTATCTTGTACAACTTATCACCGAAAGTAATAATCACAAAGCGAGGTCTAGACTCATATACAACATGTCGCTTCCACAAGTATGGTTGTCCTAATAATACATCACAAACTTCAAGAGGAGCCACATCACATAATACCTCATCTGTGAAGGGCTTGATGTTGTAGGGAAGGCGACACTGTTCGCTGACCCGCAGATCTCGTCCTTGGTGAAGCCACCCGATAGTGTACGGTTGCTGATGTGTTGTAGTCCATAGGCCCAATCGCTTCACAACCTCTACTGAAATGAGGTTCTTTTGGCTCTGGTTGTCGACAATGAACTGCAGCAGATAACCCTTCACCCACATTTGTGAGTGGAAGAGGTGTTCCCCCTCCTCTGGATCTTCAGGCTCATTCTTCTGGATTTTAGTGGTGGCCACGGTGGCATTGGGCTCAACGTCAATGATCTTCTTCCCTTTGTCATTCCCCTTGTTGAGTTCTGACTCAGAGTTGGAACATGCATCTGATTCAGAAGCCTTTAGCTCGACCACCAATGACTGCTTGGCCCGACACTCACTTGTGTTGTGAGTGGAGCTCTTATGGAACTCACACCATTTTCTCGTGTCCTTCTTTGTCTTCATGGTGTTTTTCTTTGCTTTTGGCTTCAATGTGTTGTTCTGGGTTGCCCCACCTTGGCTTTATCCTTTGCTTTATGGTTTGGGGGCACTTTTTCCTTGCTTTGGATTCACATATCCAAAGTCTCGCTTCTTTTGTTTAAACTTCTGCTCAATCTTGACAACGTATCGGTACATTGTGCTAAGCGAGGAGATGTCCAGGAACTCCATCTCGTCTTGGATGTACTTATGTAGACAGTCACGGTACTTGAGTACCAAATGTCGCTCAGAATCTTTGATACCCAATTTCATACAAAGGGTATGGAAAACATTTGTGAACTCTAGACATCTTCGTCCCCTCACTGTCGTAGCATGGTTCACTTTATGTAGTTATCTTCATAGCTCTCGACAGGGTAATATTGTTCCTTGATGGCATCTCAAAAAGAATTCCAAGTGGGTATGACTAAAAATAGTGAGGATTCCCTCTTGTCGTTTTGTTCATAGTACGTTTCCCACCAGTTCTTAACGTGTGGGGCAGCTTTGAGAAGTGAAAAAGTAATATTTTCCCGATTGGAAAAGTCATGAATTGAAAAGTATCCTTCCAATGTATTTAACCATTTATCTATGGTGTCTGCATATATTTGGCCCTCAAAGATGGGAATATTAGAGTTAACTTGTACCTTAAAAGGAGTGGCGCCTCTAGAGTGGTCGTTGAATGAAAATGCATCGCTTGTGGGTAGTCATCGAAGGATATGGGCAAACTGATTCATCATCGTGTTCCTCTGTCGCTCGAGGGCTTCCTCGAGCACTATTTTGAAAGGGTCTCCTACCCCCTCATCTTAATTTTCTTCTGCCATGGGAGGTTGTCGAGTTTTGTGAGGCTGGTCTTGCAAAGATTCAACTAGATAGAGCCCTAACTCCTTATACCTTGACCTAGTTGGGGACATGCAAAGAAAAACAGAGAAAGAGCAGACTGCTCTGATACCACTGGTCCGGACTTATGCAGGAACACAAAAAATACATATATACCCATATACATAGTGATGCAGCAGAAATAAAAATTCATTTTCATTAATATCAAAGAACTGAAATATGCTTACATACATAAATAAAATAAAAAACTAGTTTGGGCAATTGTAGCTTATCTAGGAGAAGAGATGTGGCAACTACATGCCTCTGAACTATGTTACAATGAGGCTCAAAGGCCTATTTATTATTGAGAAACAATGGAAAACCCTAAACATCTAAAAACCTAACCCTAGGAGATGAAGCACCAAAATTGTGGGCCATGTTTGGGTAAATTGGTACATCAACTTCCTAGGGTCGTAACTTTGGCATACGATCTTTGTTTGGCTATCATAATACCTTGTTTCAAATATCTCAAAGAAGAGGTTGAAAAAAATTGGCAAAGTCGCTTGGGACTTTTTGGATCTCTCTGTTTGCCCTAAAAACTTATTTTAGTCCCTCAAAACAACTTCGGAAGTTTAGGCCCCGAAAAACTGCCAAAAATAGTAAGTTGTGTTACAATTAAGGAAACTGAAAAGAAACAATGGTGGGGGTCCAAGTGGAATAGGTGGGTGCTCACCATTATCCATCTGGATCAATAAATCATTTTTTTTGGAAGTCTCATACTCAAAAAACTTGTTTGGAGAACGACAGGCCTACAAGCCTACAAGTCTCATACTCAAGCTACAATTTCTTTTTGAAATTGATTGCAGAATTACTAGTTAAATTGTCTTATAATCTTTTGAGGCATGTATGTAACATTCATATATGTAAATTCTAGGAGAAACTATAGTTTTTAGATGATATTCAGTTTTAATTTTCAGATACAACTATTGTTAGGTGAATGTAAATTCTAGAAATTAAAAATCAGCAAATGATATACTCAAAATTGTACCTTTTTTTTTTTTTTTTTTTTTTTTTTTTTTTTTTTTTTAATTTTGAATACAAATAACAAAAAAGTAATTTCTTGAGGTGAAAAAAAACATATCAATTTGTTCTTATAAGCGAGGTTCAAAATGAGTGTACAATTTTATCTCATGTTATGCCTCAGTGTGAGCACCATTTGTTTCACACCAAAGTCAACAATTATTCTCTTATCCTCTATTCCAACCTCCTTGTCCAACTTCATGAGCTCCTTCCTATTTTCGTATCTTGAACTCCTCCTTCAATTTTCCAGCTACAAGAGAAGATAATAGCTTTTGAGTTTGGTATGAAACAAAGGGTGCATATGATGAGGCATAACATAGGCTAGAATTGTATACTAATTGTAAGAACAATTATTTTATATGTGAATAAGAAATGAAAATTTATTGTTATCTCTCATTTTATATGATTTGAATTTTTTCTCAATTTCCTCGTTGTATGTGTTAATTTTTTATTTCTATTGCTCTAGAGTACCAGTAGCTATGCACTTTATGGGTAGAGATCGAATTACTATAGTGGCTGTGTATAGGTTATTGATGCCTGCCTTGTTAAGTGGTATCAAATCTTGTTTAAACTCCTGAGATTGATTCCTTCTCTGAAACTAATTTATTGGAAAAAATTAAGACGGTGTTTTAATCAATCTAGTTGTTTGTAAACTTAGAAGCACACTATTGTATGAAGGGAATTAGGCTTCGATTTATTGTCACGTGAAGAAATGGAAAATTATTATTTGTCCTAAAGAGTATAGCTAGGTATTCCCCCCCCTCTTCACCCTACTACAATGCATATTCCCTCCTCCCCCTAATTTTGTAAGGCTTAATTTTGACGATGCTTCAAAATGTAACCTAGGCGAGGCGGGCTATGTAGGAATCTTCAGGGTTCATTGGGATACCATGTCTACATTTATTCAGGATTTATGGGATATAACAATAACAATGCAACATAATTGAAATCCCTAGAAGAGGTACTATTGATTTCTCAGACTCAAGGATACTCCAAACTTATGGTGGAGGGAGAATCTCAACTAATTATAAACATGATCTACAAGATCCTACATGGCACCTAGATCAGAAAAATATCTCACGGTTGAAGACTTGAAATCCTACTCATACAAGTAGAATTGTTCTTTATTTCCATTTCAGTGATCATCCCTACTCGCATCAAAAGAACTGAAAATAAAAATGCAAATAAGTTAGCCAATCAGGGACACATCTTGTCAGCTTTGCAGATCTCATCCTCATGCCAATCCTTTGAAGACTCTCCCCTCAAGCAAAAATGTTGGACCATATATAAGCAAGACAAATCTCTATGATCATTCTCTTTGTGTTGTATTCCTTCATGCTCTTTGTATGTATCTCTCAGTCTGTAATTGGCTTATGTGACCCAGTTTTTAGTTTTTGGTTTTCATTTTTTATATCAATGAGCATAAATGTGTCCTCTACTATTTTAAAAAGGTTGAGATTCTAGGTTTGGTTTAGTTTTCCCAATGATTGCCTAGCCTAGAAACTTTGTGATTTAATTTGTACTTCATGTTTTCAGGCAATACACAATATTTACCCAAAAAAAAAATTATATCTAGGTTGCTTAAGTTAACTAGTACTCAATTTAGAAAATTAAAATCTAAAATTTTAAATTAATAAATTAAAATAAAAAGCATGAAAAAACTATCATTTAACAATTCAAACATCTAGAAGAAAGTAATTTCACTTATTGAAAGCGCACACAACTCACTTAATTTTTTTTGGATGGTTAGGCATGCATCCCACAAGTTACAGTTTCTTTGGGTTCAAAGGCTTACAATGATTGACTCTTTAGTCTTGTACTCTTATCGTGATATTTGATTTCAAGTATCAAAATGGAAAGTGATTCTCAAGAATGGAAATAATGCTTCAATGCAAGACTAGTTTGATAGGTTAGGCAGGCAATAGGGAATTTTCCTAATGGTCTCTCCTAATATTTTACCCAATCCTTCAATAAGCTTGTTTATCAAAGAATTTACTAATCTATGGAAAGAGAAACCTATGATGCTTGATGCAAGTCTAGTTTGATAGATTATGCATGCATTAGGGATTTTTTTGACAGAGAAGCTCTCCTAATATTTTGTCTAGTCTGTTAATAAACTTGTTTCTCAAAAACATTGACTAATCTATGATAAAATGACTTGATTTATTCATGAACAACAATAAAAATGTGATGACTAATAAAGTAATAAGGTTGATAATTCAAAATAGGGAGTTATGAATAATTATGAACAAGAAAAACATGAAAATGAATGTATGGGAAAGATAATTGAAATCCCATGAAAGTAAAGACTTGCTTGCATATGAAAATGTAAACATGAAAGAAATTATACATAAATATATACCAGCATCCACATATATGAACAACATTGAAAATAAGTGCACACAATGAGACATTGGGGGTCCCCCATGCCTTAGCTTGTACACCAAATATTACCAGCTAGTAAAAACTCACAAGGAATGTTTATATTACTAATAATGAAGCTTTAATCAGAGCTTTAATGATGAAGTTTCTGAGTGTTAAGATCATAATAGAAATTTGAAAGTTTTATATCTAAAAAGTGATTAGCAAGCTTCACTAGCTTGTCCATTATGCATTGAAAATGAAACCAACTTCTGAAAAATCTCTATGTGGTTAATAAAATACTAATCTGAGCCTTATTCTAGATGTAATTCAACTTTCCCCACAGTCAAAATTGTCTGAAAATCATGTTTTCTCATATCTAGGAAAAATTCCTCATTACAGGCAGACTGGTCACGCTGACCACACATTGACTAGAGCTCTACATGTGCTCTCTCACGAAACTAGGGGGAAACTAACCATCTCAAAATCATGGGAGAAAAAATTCATGTCCCTTATTTCACCTAGATAACATGCAAATAGCTAAATGAATGAGAAATTACAAAAACTATTTATTTTCTTGTAAAAATCTGGTAAACTTGATTTACAATGAACAAAAATTCATGAAATTCTAAAAATTGAAAATTAATGAAAAAATACCTCGGGAAGTGGTTTATTGATCAAAATAAGTGCAAAATATAATAAAAGTGGCATAAAATAGGCTTCTTTAGGTAGGAATGAAGTATATTATCATGGCAAAAAATTGTCAAAATTAAGGATTGATACCTTGTTAATGTTTTTGTAGTGTATAGTTGTTGTTGAACATGTGAGGGGTTGTTCAATGCAATTGCTAGAGGGAAAGTTGTTAGAATCCAAACTCGAATAAGGCCTGTAAATGTTAGTTAGGCTGAGAACCAATAAATAACTTGTAGGAATGCTATCATGTAAAGAAGGAACATCATGAGGAGTTATCAGAAATCGAGAATGGGAGGATTTCAAAAGGAGAATAGAAGATTTGGAAAATAGAAGACTTGGGGGTGCTAAAGCAGACTCAGAGCCAGAATATCATATTGAAAAAGGAGGAAATGTTGAGGAAGTGGACCCAATAGTACCTTTAATATCCTTTCTAAAAGATAGAGGTAGCACAAAGGTGGAAGTTTCATGTTATGATGGTAGTTTGAGGGTTGAGACTCTCATTGATTGAATAGGAGAACTCAAAAGGTCCTTTGAGTAATGTATAGGACCCAAATCATGTTTGATTTTCCATGAAAAAGTTAAAGGGACATGTTGCACTTTGGTGGGATATGTTACATAGGAATTCTGATTGCCAGCAGAGTTTGTGTAATAAAATACAAATTATAAGGAAGAAAGAGTTAACTATATAGTAGTACACAAAGCAATTTTTAAAGTTGTCACTCAGGTTAAGTATTAAAGAACTAGAATATCAAAGAGTGGCTAGATATGTGAATGAATCAAAGTAGCATACTCAAGATGAGATGAGCATAAATTTCTTCCAAAATGTGGATGAAGCCTATCAAGCTACCTTGATAAGCTTCATCACGACAAAATTTTCAAGGAAAAGGACTTAGAGGCAAAGGCTAGCAAGTGTTGATGGAGGCAATGAAAAGGAAAATGAACCCACTAGTAGCCAAGGAAACAAATGAGGAAATGGTACTAGAAGAGAGACAGAGAGAGGATTTGAACGAGGAAAAGGTAGGTACATTATACTTGTTATAGATGTGGAGAAAAGGGGCATAAGGGATCAAAATGTCCAAAATGTAGGCCACAAAAGAGGTGAATCTTGAACACATGCCACACAAGTAGATGAGGCAACAACTATTGATGAAAATGTGATGGTCCTTCAAAAATAACAAGGTGAGAATTTGATGTTCTAAAAGGTGATGCTTAAGCCTGTAAAGAAAACAATATAAGAACTTGAATAGAGAATGAAATATTTTAAGATCAAATGTAAGGTTGAAGGAAAATGTTGTAATATGGTAATAGATGGTAGAACTACAAAAAATTGGTATCCATGAAATTCATAGAGAAATTAAAGTAAAATGTATTCCCCATTCCAATATATATTGGGTTTCATGGTTACAAGTGGGACAACAAGTGAGACCAATTCTTGTTAAATTTTCAAATTGGAAGAATTAGCGAATAGGTCTTGTGTGATGTGATAGAAATGGATGCATGCCATGTATTACTTGGAAGACTATGGTTTTTTGATAGAAATGTTTTCCATCATGGCAAGAAGAATACTTATGAACTCATAAAATCGAGATAGTCATAAAAGTTGGAACCAATGCTAGAAGGATTAACAACATCAATGAAAATCAATAACAATCAAGATGTAAGTACAAGTAGCCAAATTATGTTATGTTCAACTAAGGAGTTTTTGAGGGAATAGGAAAAATTTCATTTCTATTTGGCCATAACGTTGAAACAAGTCCAAGAATGTGGGAAAAGGAACTCTATAGCACTAGAGGTTCAACCTTTATTGAAATAATTTGAGGAGATTGTTGGAAAGGATTACCAACAAGATTACCTCCCATCAGAGGTATATCACAGTATATTTACTTGATACCAATTTCAAGTTTTCTTAGTAAAGTTGTTTATTGGATGACTCCAACAAAAAGTGAAGAGGTGAATAGGTAAGTACAATATTTGTCTGTAGATGGCTAATTAGATAGAGTTTAAGTCCTTGTGTTGTGCTAGTAGTGTTGGTGCCAAAGAAAGGAAGTGAATGGTGAATGTGTACAAATTCATGGTTTATTAATAAGATCACTATCAAGTATAGATTTCTCTTACCTAGGATTGATGACCTCATGGATTTTTTGGGTGGGTCAAGTACTTTTCAAAGATAGATTTGAAGAGTGGATATCATTAGATTTAGATAAGGGAAGGTGATAAATGCAAGACAATATTGAAGAATAAGGATGGATTACTTGAATGGTTGGTCATGCCATTTGGGTTAACAAATTATCCTAGCACATTCATGACACATGAATGAATTCACGAAACAGTTTTTGGGGAATTGTGTTGTTATATATGTAGATGGAATTCTAGTCTTCAGTAAGACCAAGAAAGTATACTTGGAGCATGTGAGAAAGGTGGTATAGTGGTTGAGGGAAGAGAAACTTCTGAGAAATTTAAAAATTGTAGCTTTTTGAAGGAGGAGTTAGTGTACATGGGATTTTTAATTTCCAAGGGAGTTTTGAAGATGGTCTTGAAATGGTAAAGGAAATTTTGGATTGCCCAACACCTTAGTGTACCTTTGATGTGAGAATATTTCTTGGTTTAACAAGCTTCTATAGGAAATGTATTCAAAAATTTAGAAATATTTGCATCACATACATAATGTATGAAGAAAGGAAATTTCCAATGGATAATAGGAGCCTTGAGACCATTTGAGAACTTGAAGAGGAAGGTAAATGAAGAGTTATTTTTGGAACTTCCATATTTCAATAAGGTGTTTCAAATGGACTATAATACAAGTAGTTCAACAATTGGAGGGGTTTTGAGTCAAGAAAGAATACCAATTGCATTCTTTAGCAAGAAGCTAAATGACGCTGAGAAAAATTACTTTCCTTATGTCCAGGAGTTCTTTGCTATTGTATAATTTTTGAAGAAACGACGACATTACTTACTATTAAAGGAGTTTTTCTAATTTACTAATCATAAGGCACTGCAGTACATGAACAATCAAGATAACCTTAATCAGAAGAATCCAAATGGATATATTTTGCACAGATTTTTGAAAATTGTAACTAGGTTCGGTCCTCATAATGACCTATTGTAATCATGACATTGTATATTCTTTAAAAAGAAAGAGAAAGGAATTATATTTTATTTTTGGAGTATGGGTTTCATACTCAAGTTTGAGCCAAAAGCATGTTCTTTGTGCTTTTAGGTTTTCTAGGTCTTTCTAGGATAAATAATAAGTTGTGTCATGTGTCATAGTCCAATTTGGACTCATTATAAAAAAGGAAAATATTTATTTTATCAAGAAAAATCCACTTATAATCCTAAGACCAAGTTGGCCTAAGGAGAAGATCAAGTTGACCTAAAGGAGCGGAATTTGAGCCTCAAGAAAGTCTATGTAAAGGAGAGAAGCTCAACCCATTTGGACACTCATCAAGCTCAAGTTCGATCTGCAATAGTGAAGGTGAAGAATAATAGCTAGGAGGACAAAGAAGAGGAGCAGGAGTCGAAATTTAAATAAAATTTTCTCTTGTCTTGATTCTAGGGTTTTTGAAGCTACTAATGAACCTGCAAGTTGCAGGAGGCTAAAGTTGTAGGGCCGGAATTTTGTGAAGCAATCACAGGGGTTGAACTAGTAGTATCTAAGTTATGGAAGATGCCTTGAAGGAAATCTTGTTGGGGGCTACCTTGCGGCTTTGAGAATTTGTTAGATTTTGTATTTCGATCTTCGATGTCTATTTGTAAGTAGATTATATATAAGAAGAGAAGCAGTTTTATGGGTTTCCCCTTGGAGGGGTTTCTCCCTAGCTTGGAGCTTGTATCTTGTGTAATTTGTCTCTTTATGATCTTCATTTTTTTTTAGTAATTGCTTGATGAACAGAACTAAATAAGTAATTAAAGGCCAATTAGCATCACAAGTAATTATCAAGATAAGGAAAATAAGTTATAATCTACAAGTCTCCATATTTTCCAACATGGTTTCAAAGCTAAGGTTCAAGAAGGAGATTGAAGATCACATTATAGTTGGCACTATGACAAGGGTAATGGAGAAGGGTTTCAATTTTCTTGGAAATCTCGCTGCATCCATCAAATATTTCATATCAAATATCATCTTTAAGATGGAAATGAAGATATTAGAAGGAATTTTGTTCTCCGCTTTATCTGACACTTTCAAGGATGACAATGCATGTGTTATTGACAGTGGTGCCTCTAGACATATGACGAGAGAATGCAATCAACTTCAAACCATATCAAAAGGAAACTCCTCGCATTCAATCGAATTTGGAGACAACAAGAGTTATCCAGTGAAATGAATTGGATTTACTTCATTGGAGCTCGAGTCTAGTGGAAGCATTCACCTCAACAACATTCTATATGTTCCAGGTTTGAATAAGAACTTACTTTCTATTTCTTGTCTAAAGGATAAGGGTGATATAATTGCTTTTGTTGATGGCAAGGTTTTGGTTTGGGGTAAGGACTCTAGTATTGATGAGGCTAGGGTGATTGGGATCCACGAGGGGACATTATATAGACTTTTTACACCTCTATCTCATGCCCTAGTTCACTTAGATATGAGTCCTTCTCAACTTTGGCATAGAAGGTATGGACACCTTCATTATAATATTTTTCCATCTCTAAGTCAAATGGTCAGTGGCATCTTTGAATTGAAGGAGGAACATGAAGGGACCTCTAAGGGATGTGCTCTAAGAAAGAACGTGAAGAAACCATTTGCAAGAAGTGATACTAGATCTAAGGAAGTTTTAGATCTCATACACTCATATGTATGTGGACATATGGCAGTTAATCCTCGAAACGTGTTGGCCAAAAAATTCTCTCATGTGATTTCTACCAAAAGACTTTGTTTAATTCATTATGGATCACAGAAGCTTGAATACATAAATCTCTTGGTGGGTATGAGTATTATGTAACCTTCATTGACGATTTATCAAGGAAAACTTGTTTATACCTCATCAAGAATGAGGATGATTTATTTGAAAAGTTTCAAAAGTTCAAGAATGAAGTAGAGAACCTAACCGATAGAAAGATAAAAACTTTAACATCTGACAATGGTGGAGAATACACCTCTAAAAAACTAATAGCTTTCTGCAAGGGAGCAAGGATTAAGAGGGAGCTTATTGTTCCTTATCATCCTGAACAAAATGGTGTGGATAAAGGGAAGAATGTAACAATTGAAGAATGTGTTAGGGCCATGCTACATGATCAAGATCTCCCTCATTTCCTATTGCGAGAGGCATATATGACAGTTTTTTACTTGCATAACCAAAATCCCTCAACAACATGACTCTGAGATAAGCATTTACATGAAATAAGTAAAGTGTGGATCATCTTTGAATATTTGGGTGTCTTGTGTATATTCATATACCCAAGGACAAGAGAAAAAAGTTGGATCCTACCAGTCTAAAGGGCATATCTGTCGAGTATAGTGCTTCATCAAAGGTGTATAGAATCTATATTAAGGAGGATCGTTGAATTGAAGTAAGCAGGGATGTCATCTTTGATGAGAGCATAGCCTACAAGAAATCAAAGGATGTTATAGTTAACTTTGATGAAGAAGAGATACATATCTTTAAGGATATCTCTAGGGATAATGTGGTCAAGATAAAACATCTACTCAAGAAAATATTGAAGGTCCTTGTGAGCATATACAACAAGTAATTATTCCAGAAAATTGGAAGAGGCGTACTTGGTTGAAAATTACTCTACAAGAAGCAGAAGGACATACAACATCGGGGACCTCCAGAGAAAGTAAAAGACCGAAAAGATATTTTGGGTATGTTGCATATATGACAAAGCTTATTAAAGTTGAACCTTCCTCCTATGAAGATGCAGATAAACATCAAGCATGGAGGAATGCAACGTGGGAAGAATACCAATCTATCATGAAGAATGATGTATAGGAAATTGTCCGAAGGCCAAGTGACAAATCTATACTCACTTCAAAATGGATCTACAAGATAAAGCATGTTGTTGATGGGAGCATTGATAAGTACAAATCAAGGTTTGTAGCAAGAGGTTTCTCACAGAAATAAGGGATTGATTACGAGGAAACCTTTGCTCCTATAGCTAGATATACAAAAATAAGATCTCTTGTTTCTTTGAGTGCTTCTATGGGATGGAACATTCACCAAATGGATGTAAAGACAATATTTCTGAATGGGACCATTGATGAAGAGGTTTACATTGAGAAACCTCAAGGATTTAAAGTAAATTGGGGGGAGAATCATGTTTGCAGGCTGAATAAAGCTCTATATGGAAGCATCTAGAGCTTGGTATGCAAGAATGGATGTGTACCTATTGAGAGTTAGTTTTACCAAGATTTCTATAGATCCTAACATATACATGAGGATGGTCTAGGGTGAAACAATTATCATACTCTTGTATGTGGATGATATACTTGTTATAGGAGTAGAGCATCGAATTCAAGCATGTAAGAACCAATTAGCAGCTGAATTTGATAAGAAGGATCTTGGGATTATGTATTATTACTTGGGACTAGAAGTTTGGAAAAGAAAATGTGAGATATCTTGGTCAAGGCAAATATGTGATCAATATTCTTCAGAAGTTTGGCTTGATGGAAAACAAGCCTATGATGACTCCTATTATTACAAATTTAAAGAAGTTGAGGAGTTCATAATCTAGTCCAATGGATCCTACTTGATACAAAAATTTGATTGGGTCCTTGATGTATCTGGTAAACACGAGACCAGACATTTGTTTTGCAATGAATGTCCTCAGTCAATTTCAAATGGAGCCAAAACATGATCAATGGATTGCAGCCAAGCATATCCTAATATATATGCATGGAACCTTACATCATTGCCTTTGGTATAATGGTAATGAAATCCAACTCGTGGGATACACATATTCATATTGGGGTGGTAGTGAGATAGATGGAAGAAGCACAATAAATAGATGCTTCATGCTTGGATGAGCAAAAAGCATGATATAGTTGCTTTGAGTAGTGTTGAAGTTGAATATGTTGTTGCAAGTGAAGTCTATCGGGAAGTTGTTTGGATCAAGAAGTTATTATCAAATTTGTTTGAAGGACTTCTTAACATTATTCATATACACTATGACAATGAGAGTTATATCATATTAACAAAAGGACCAGTGTTTCATTATAGGCCAAAGCATATAAACAACAAGTACCACTACATTAGGAGCTTGGTACGAGATGGGGTCATAAAGCTACACTATATACCTAATGATGAACAGGTAGAAAATATTTTGACTAAAGCATTAACAAACAAGAAGCTAGAGTATTTGAGAGACAAACTTGGTTTTGTAGACATCTCTTCCATAATTGAGAGAGAGTGATGTTGAATAGTTCTTGTCTTTATGGGTCAGGCACAAGACTAGGAATAACAGTCGTAAGTCTTAGTGAAGGCAATAAAGAAAGAATGGAGTCTAGAGGATTGGATAAGCATCTTAGATTGGAACTTCATATGGATTTTAGAATCTAGGAAAAGAAGTTGTTGTCTGATACTCTTTCGAGATGAGGTAGGGCATCCAAGATAAGAGTAGTTGAAGTGGACCAATATTCTTTAAGGATCTAGGATTGGGAATCCAAGATAAGAATAGTCCTAAAAGGACATAGATTGTGGACATCCAAATGGGGTATGTAGCTTACAGGTAGTGTGGCAACTCACGTAAAGCATCCCAACATAATACTCTCAAATAAGGATGAGCTTGTCTAGTTAAGGCCTTCAAGGACAATGTTGTTTATCATATAGATGATTGAAAAAAATGGCTTATCAATCTAAATATTTTTATGAGAATGCTTCAAGATTGAGATTCCTTGTACCATGTAATGGATTATGAATACCTCCCTAGTTAATAGGGAGTGTTGAAAATTGTAACTAGGTTCGGTCTTCATAACAACATAATTGTAATCATGACATTGTATATTATTTAAAACAAAAGAAAAATAAATTATATTTTATTTTTGGAGTATGGTTTTCATACTAAATTTTGAGTCAAAAGAATGTTCTTTGTGCTTTTAGGTTCTCTAGGTCTTTCTAGGATGAATAATAAGTTTTTTCATGTGTCATAGTCCAATTTGGACTCATTGTAATAAATGAAAATATTTATTTTATCAAGAAAAATACACTTATAAGCCCAAGACCAAGTTGGCACAAGGAGAATATCAAGTCGACCTAAAGGAGAGGAATTTGACCCTCAAGAAAGGCTATATAAAGGAGAGAAGATTGACCCATTTGGACACTCATCAAGCACAAGTTGGATCTACAATAGCGAAGTTGAAGAAGAGTAGATGGGAGGAAGAAGAAGAGGAGCAAAAGTTGAAATTTGAAGATAATTTTCCCTTGTCTCATTTATAGGGTTTGTGAAACTTCTAGTTGCAGGAGGTCGAAGCTGTAGGGCTAAAATTCTAGGAAGCAATTCCATGGATTGAAGTTGTGATATCGAAGTTCTGGAAGTTGCCTTGAAGGAGATCTTGTTGGGAGCTAACTTGGGGCTTGGAGGGTTAGCTTTGGTCTTTAGGTCTTGGAAGTCTCTTTGTAAGTAGATTTTGTATAAGAAGAGAAGCATTATTTTAGGTTTTCCCTTTGGAGTGGTTTTGCCCTAGCTTGAAGCCTATATCCTGTGTACTCTATCTCTTTGTGATCTTCATTGTTTTTTGGTAATTACTTGATGAACAACACTAAAGAAGTAATTAAAGGCAAACTAACATCACAAGTAATTATCAAGAAAAGGAAAATAAGTTATAATCTACAAGTCTCCATATTTTCCAACAAAGATACACATTTGTTTTGGAACATAGGTCTGGAAAATCAAATAACGTTGCAGATGCATTAAGTTAGAGGATAATGCTACTGAATACCTTGTCAATTGAAGCTGTGAGCTTGGAATGCACAAAGCAGTAGGATGCATATTTTACAAAAACCTTAAAGGCATGCAAGGCACCTTGGACTATTGTTAAAAGTTCATAATTGGATTCCAATATATAAGAAGGATTGCCATTTAAGATTCAACGTTTATGCACTAGCAAAATTTTATTAAGCCTAAATATTATTAAAGAACCACATAGTGGAGGTTTGGGTGGACATTATTTTGTTAACAAGACCACAACATTGGTGAATGAGAGATAATTTTGGCCATGTGTTGGCCTAAAATCACCAAGGATGTTAAGAATTTTGGTGAATGTTGTAGGATTTGTCAATCAACGAAAGGAGGGAGTAAGAACATAGGGTGGTATATGCCACTACCAATATTTGAGAGGCCTTGGGAAGTTGTAAGTCTGGATGTCATTTTTGGACGTCCTAAGACACAAAATGGTCATGATTATGTGATTACTATAGTATATAGGTTTTCAAAGATGGCACATCCCATACCATGCAAGAAAACCAATGATGCTACTGAATTGACTAACTTCTTCTTCCATGAAATTGTGAGATTACATGAACTATCAAGAAGTATCACTTTTGACAGAGATACTAAATTATTTGGACATTTTTGGAGGGTACTTTGGAATAAATTGGGCTCCAAGTTATTGTACAATTTCGCATATCATCCACAAACAAACAAATAGACAAAAGTTGTTGACAAAAGTCTTGGAAATTTGCTGAGAATTTTGAGTGGAGAAAAATGAGGGCAATAGAATTTTGTTTTGGCATAGGTTGAATTCACTTACAACGATTCAATCAACATGTTTGCTACAAAGGGTCCATTTCATATTGTTTATGGTGGGTCACCAAGGGGAGTTCTGGATTTAGTTAAGTTGTCAAATCTGGAATATAAAGGGAGTGATGATGTAAATGAATTTGCAAAGGACATGCAAGAACTGCATGAGTAGCTCAAGCTAAAGCTACAACAAAGCAGTGTCAATTATAAGCAAGGGGCAGATATATGAAGGAGACAAAAGGATTTTGTAGTATGAAAGTTCGTGATGACATGTTTAGGGGAAAAATATTTCCTAGAAATGCATATAGTAAACTCAATTACAAGAAAATTGGACCCTATCAATTCGTGAAGAAGATTTATGATAATGCTTATAAGTTGGAGTTGCTGAAATAATTTGACATTCCCCCAATATTCAATGTTGTTAACTTGTACAAGTTTCATGAAGGATAAATATATGATGAAGGAGGTACCCTAGAAGAGTGGAAAAGGCAATTTCCCATCAAGCTAATTAAGGGTCAGCATGAGCACTTGAACAAATGAGTATTATGGATATTTGGTTAAATTGAGGAACAAATGTTTTTGAAGAAGAGTTGGCATGTCTACAAGGACCTTACTCCTCTAGAATGGCTACAACCACCCCCACATGAGTTGGAAGCTCATGTTTTTCATATCGAGGGTGTTTAATATAGGAGCATCCTTGGCCGAAAGAAATCCACATCAACTGATTTCAATGAGTATATTAGGAGATGAAATAATTGTGATGCAACGTCATTCTATCTTTTTGTTGCTGTAACATTGTTGTTGCAACAATATCATGTTATTGTTGTTGCAACACCACCATGTTATTACATTGTTGTGACACCATTATTGTGATAATGTTGTTGCAACAACAACCTATTGTTATATTGTTGTGACACCATGTTTGTGATAATGTTGGTTTAACACCACCCTAATGTTATGTTGTTGTGATACCATTGCTGTGACACTGTTGTTACAACACCGTCCCGATATTATGTTGTTGGTTACTACAACACCACACTATAATTATGTTTCTACAAACCTAATGTTGTTCTTGTGTTGAAACTTTGTTGAATATTGTAGATCAAGACTTTTAGCAATTCCACATGTCTCAATTGGTTCATGGTGACTTGGTGGACTACCTATCCAAAGAAGAAATTATTAACTAGGGAGTAGATAATGGAGAAATGGACAGTTGGGGAATCAGGCAAAAAGGTAATAATTAGCTAAGGAACCAGACAAGGAAATGATGACTAGCCAAGGCTTGATTTTAGACTTTTGTGATCCATATTGATTTTGATAAAGTCTTTCGGGTTGATCACATCATAAGTTGTTGTTCGACGTTTCGAACCATCTAATGTGGTTCATCCTCAGGACAAAGGTGAAAAAATTAGTCAATCAAAATGTTTAAATAGCAAAGAATGCATTTGGTTCCAAAGTTAACCATTAGGAAATAGTTGTGAGGAATTATCCGTTAAAAATTAGTTGAATAATATTATCATTTTGTTATGTTTTATTTTATTTTAATATTTTTAATTAAAATAATTGAGATTCAAATTAGGTAGATCAATTTATAATACAATAATAAGATTGAATATTAGTAAAAACAATTTAATAGATAGGGGATCCAACTTTTACTTAAGAGAGAGAGAGAGAGAGAGAGAGGGGATCCAACTTTTACTTAACTTCCAACCATCAACAATAAATGAAAATTTATTGTTGTCTCTTATCCTGTCTCCTATGATGTTTTTCTCAATTTCCTCATTGTATGTGTTAGTTTTTTTTGTTTTTGTTTTTGTTTTTGTTTTTGTTTTTGTTTTTGTTTTTTTTTTTTTTTTTGTTACGCTAACATACCAATAGCTATGTGCTTTGTGGGTAAAGGTTGGGTAAAGGTTAGATTCCTATAATGTTTGTGTACAAGTTGTAGGCACCTCATGCATAATCTTTATTGTGTTTTTTATATATGGTTGTTCGATAGTATTTTCACTGTCACATGCTAACATTACACACATTACATTATAGCATGCATGCCATATCAAGCTTTAGAGTACCTCTTAACACAACAATATCTATGAAGTCATGTTTATAGTTCACACTGAAGATATCATGGAACACATGGAGCTCGATATGTGATGAATTAAATCTAAGTTAGATGTAGCGAAGTAAATCTAAGTTATATGGGTAATAATTAATGATCTTGGAATGTGGTGAAGAAGATCTAATGGATAATGGATATGGGTAATCATTATCATAGATCCTTTTAGTTCTATAGTTTTTAGTCTTATTGTTGAGTTATATCAAAGTGACAGAAGATTATTATTATTATATATTTATTTAAACTCTAGATTTATTTGTTCTATGACAAAGGAAAATCCTTATTGGTTTTTCTATTAAATTAGGATGGTTTTCTTATTTTATGTGGTGTTAATTTGTTTTCACTTTAAAAATAGATTAAGTTAAACATGAGTTATGGAGCAACAACGTCCTTATGGGTTTTAGTTGAATACGATGAAATAAAGAGAAAGATTGAAAAAGAAACTAATATTGAAATGCTTACTTAGAGTGGTGAATAGTAGATGAAACTAAAGCATTTTTTTTAAATAGTTGATATATCTTAAGATACTTTTACATTTATATGCATATAACAAGAATGTGCATCTATGTGTATATAACAAGTAGAAACTATACAATAGAGCAATCATTTCCATGATAGTAGAACAATCAATTTGACTATGTTATCGAAAGAAATTTCACACCTTCATAAACTATTAAGAGTTAAAATACCATAGTTTCTAAAAAACAAATCTTATAAGTTTCTATTTATAATGCAATCATATCATATAGAATTTTGACAATGAAATATGATAATATTATAATTCATTCATTATATTAAAATATGGTTGCAATTCAAGAGAAGTGAAAGAAAAACATTATTAATTGCTAAACATTTATAGAACACTACAATTTACATTTTGATGCAAACAAGATTTTTTGATAAATTGAGTGGAAATTTAACAACCATTAGAACCCCACCAATAGCCAGAAAATTGCAAAATCTCAAACTCTAGACTTCAACATGAACTGTATACATTCATATTTAGATTTATATTTCTTTATTTGCATGCTACTAGTTGTAATAAAATTTCATGAAAACTCAAATCATAGGCTTCACACCTTGAGTGCATATTTTCTCACAGGAAAATAGATCTCTTTCTTCTTTTATTTTTGTCTTTAATAAACCCTCGGAAAAAAGAAATACATATGGTAGAGTAGTACTCTATCTTGGCTAAATGACAATAGATCTCCAACTAAAATTTGATGTAGGCAGCGTCTTGAATAGCACAAATAAGAAATACATCAAATATTTCTAATGGTCATACATAAAAACCAACCTAGCACGTGTAGTACCACTATTTGCTATAAAAAAAATAGAATCTCTAATGTAAAAGATAAAACACTACTCTACATAAAGAATTCTCATATAGCTAATTGAAGTTCATCTTATGTCAATCATATCTATTCGAAGGGTTGTGGGAGAAGTGTTATCCTCCCCACTAATGTTCTATTCTTGTAAGTGACATGTTGATATCATAATGATTATATTGTTGTAACATGTTTGAGTTTTATTATTGAATTGGACTTGTGCCTTGAAGAATCTAGGGTTTACCCTGGCTAACATTCTTGGAATGAGGAGAAGTGCCTAGCGTTTTTCCCTTAGGATACTTAGTGTTCTAACCTTAAACTACCCCTTCAAAATTTTTGGCTCTATGCAAGTTTCACTCAATTTCTCAATTTATTTCCACTATCTCAAAATTCCTGATTCTACCAAATATTGACTCTCTTTTCATGGCCTTAAAACCTCTCTTTATCCATAAGCCTCATAATCATAAATTTGTAACTCTCATCCCAACTAATTATATATTCGTTTTTCAACCACATTTTCTACTTCTACATTTTATTCCTCTTGAATGCTTACTATTGGTTTATATTAATTCATCATTATAGATTATATTCATAATATACCTATGAGAACATACTTTATCCCTGGCTATATTGATTCCTAATAAGTGTTGATTCCCAATAAGCACTAGCATTATAAAGTATTCCATTAATCTATGATATGCATTACTATTTTCCTTGTGGAATCATAATAAACCTTTTCAATAATATGCATCTATATTTACTCCAAAAAGCTCATTACAAGCCTTATTAAATATTTAAATAATATTGCTTAAATAGTTGTTGCAGCCTTTGTGTATCCATCCCCTAATCCTAAAAGGGCCATGTCCGTTGTCTCAACAAGAGGTTTGGGCCTCCCACCTTCCTCTTCCCCCAATAAAAAACCTTCCCTAGGTGCTACTATATTTAGAACCTTGGTTCAGATAAGTATAAAGGGAGTCAAAACAAGGAAATAACATTTTGTGAAGAAACTGGGGAATATTCCAAAGGTACATGTGAACACTACAAAATCCAGATATATTTCTCTCAATATGGTAGCAAGAGGATTGGTGGGTCAGTTTGTGGAGATATGGCCATCCAAAAAAACTCTCCACTAATGGTTGACAGAAACTGGAAACCCTTGGTTAAGGGTGAAATTGAAAGTGTCTTTTGTGGAAAAGGATTGTATACATTCTTTTTTGAGCTAAAGGAGGACATATATCTCATATTCATAAATGGGCCTTACTTCATGGGAGCTCAAGGTATCTATTTGGACAAATGGACTCTATGTTTTAACACTGAAAATGATGTTCTCTTAGTTGCTCTAGTCTAGGTGAAGTTTCCACATCTTCCTCTTCACTGCTGGGATGAAGAAACCCTCAAAAATATCAGGAATGCTCTAGGCAAGTACATTGACAGAGTTGAGGTAAGAGAATCAATGTATTCTTATGCAAGAATCTGTGTGGAAGTATATCTAGAAAAATTTCTACATGAAATTTTTCAGCTCTCATTAAATGGTTGGTCCTTAATTCAACCTATAGATTATAATCAAATTCCATTTTAGTGCCACTTCTATCATGAACATGGACATTTTGCTAAGAAATTTCCTAAGAAGGAAGGAATGGTTCCCTCGCAATATGAAGATGGCCAATGGAAAACCTGGTGAAAAAGGAAGAACTAGGCATGTCAAAACCCACAACGAGGTCAAGGGAATGAAGCTCCTGGTCCTCCCCTCCCCTCTAGGAAGAAAGATAATAATGCAATGATGAGGGGGTATGAAAAGAAGAAAAACCTGTATCTTGAAAACCGATTTGCAACTCACGGTTCCGTAGACATGGAAATGGAGGAAGGTGACTCTCAACGCCCATAAGAAAATTTACAAAATGTTGATCTCCAAGAGAAAGGTGAAAATATGAACACAACAAGAATGCCTGAACTTGAAGATCCCCCTCCAATCAAAGTCGCGTTGAAGACACACGAGTCAAGAGAATAAAGGGGAACAAAAATCCCTAAAGGGAAGGATAGGCCCTTATGGAAATCCCATCTCCACTAAGGAAAAATCATAATCAAAGGTTGAATGGGAGGTGGTACAAACTAGGTCCACAGGGAAAGTTAGGAGAAAGTCCAACAAGGAAGTTTTCGAAGAATAAACTAAAAGGGAGAAGGAAAGAGGAACTCAAGGAGTGATAAATAGTTCAACCTACAAAGTACTCAAAATCAGAAGAAAAATGGACTAACATGTTCCTCATTTGATGGAGGATCCAAATCCAATAGTAAATAATGAATATAATCTCCAAGAATTGCAAGGGGTGGGAAATGAAAGAAGGCAACGAGAGATAATAAATTTAATAAGGTTGTAGAATCCCCACATTTTGATTCTCTAAGAGTCCAAATTAGGGAAGCATGAAGTTCTCATTAAATGTTGAAGGATTTGGAAAAACTCAGGTGCTTTGGTCTTGGGATCTAGAGACACTTCAAGGGGCTTGTGTGCCATATGATCCCCATCACTTTTCCACATTCTCTCTAAAGAGAAATATCAACACTGGATCAACTCTAAGTTCATTTATGTCCCATCCGGGAAAATATGTAAGATATGCAAAGTCTATAAGCCCAATAATTATCAATACAAAGTTCAATGCTAGGGATCCCTCCAAGAAAAGTCAAAACATCTCCCAAATTATCGCCTCATTATAGGGGGACTTTAATGTCACAATACATCTGTGGGAGAAGAAAGGGGGAAGTCTAGTTAGAGATCAATTCTAAGAAAATATGGCGGAACTTATAGCAGAACTTATAGCGGAGCTTGATCTGGTGAATATAAAGCCAAAATTGTCAAAGTATACTTGGATTAATAAAATAATAGGCCCTAGATACATATTTGCTAGGCTAGACTGATTTTTTATTAGAAGTGACCTTCTTAATCAAGCATATTCCATATCCTCATCTCATCTTTCCTGGGGAGGATCTAATCATCACCCTATCAAGTTGGTCATTGAATGGTTGCCAAAGCATGTTCATATTCCCTTCCAATACAATCCTCTATCACGACTACATATAGGAATAAATTTTGTCAGAATAGTATGACACTACAACTAAAATTTGTTGTACCATAAAAAATTATAAAAATTAATGTCGATTTTTATTTATTTATTTTTAATTAGCCTGCGTTCATCGGTATTGTGATGACATATCTCCACATCGTCAAAATTACGATGATATTCTCCATATCGTCGTAAGTATGACGGTATCCCATATTTGTTTCAATACTAATGAAAAATCGCTTTTTGACCATTCACTTCTATCCATTGAGCTATTGTGAAATGACCAGACACGTTTTGACTAGTTAACATTTACTTGGTCAACTATCACCTAAATTCTCACGATATGTTAATTTCTAAATATGTTGTATTTAAGAGATATTGCGACATTTTCACTATAACTGCAATGGTTCTAAAAGTTTATAAGGTTTTCTTGTCGAGAGAAAAACATACACACACACACACACACACATATATATATATTAATTACAAAATATAATAGATCTTGTACACCACTCAATTTTATAACATAATCTTTGCATATTTTTTGTGGCGAAGAATGTCAACAAACATTAGTAGGGAAAAAAATTAAGGGGATGATGGGAGATGTTATTGCCCTTGTGCTAAATGCGGGGGCTTACGTCACACAAAAGTTTTAAAAGAAACAACTAAAATACATTGTGGTAAGCTATATATTACTTATTTGTTGTGTTAATATATTAATCTCATTTGTAAAATTTTATATTGTTATATTATTTGTTATGCAGACTACTTTTGCATGATTGTTTGTAATTATAAAGTCATGTTGGCCCCCTAGCTAGTGTGTGAATGCCCTAAGTAGTCGTAGAAATGATGTTGTACAAGATGAGGAACATGGAGAAAATATTGAAGATCAAATTTATCATCATATAGAACAAGATGAACATAATAACATAGTTCAAGATGATGGGACAAATAAATTAATCCAAGACTTGTTTGCTCTACTGGTCAGTTATCAGGATGAGAACAATGATGATATTTTTAATGTACCTCTGCTAGAAAAGGCAATGACACCACTTTATGAAGGCTCAAGAGAAAATATTCTCCCTGCTACATTATTATTGGTGAACTTAAAGGTTTTGAATGGTTTGTCAAACACTTGTATGACACGGATCATAAGGTATGTAATATGTTTCATCAAATATTATATATAAAGGTTGAATTTTTTTTCCTTTTTTTTTTAGTGTTAATTAATGTGTAAAATAAGAATGAAATATTTAATATTAATATTATTTATACTAACTAGTGATTTTTAATGTTGTAAATTGTTTGGTGAATTTTTGTTACTATCATCAAATATGTTACCTCGCACATACCCAGATTTATATGCCATTATGAAAGAAATTAGAATGGAGTATCAAGTTGTAGATGCATGTCCTAATGATCATATTATATATTATGGAAAACATGCATCGAAAACAAAACTATCACAATGTCAGAGTAGTAGATATCAAACCAATCAAATAACAAAAAGGGTGCGTCAAATAGTTCTTCTTCATATTCCCATAATTCCACGTTTGCAGTGATTGTTCAAGTGAAAAAGCATAACATTGTTTATGGATTACCATGCATAGAAGAGAAGTGGAGATGTTCTTCAAATGCCTCCAGATGGTCATGCATTTAGGGAAACTAAGGAAAAATGGTTGCATTTTAAAGATGAACCTTAGGCTTTTATTAGTAGTTGACGGTGTTAATCCATTTGGAGAGCTCGGGCTATTTACTCAATGTGGCCAATTTTTGTTATCAACAACAACCTTCCTCCTTGAATGTCAATAAATAGGGAGCACATAATGTTGACAATGATTGTTCCAAGTATTTTTTTACATTAATTTTTTGAATGTAACATTTTCATTTGTCTTGTTTGTTGCATAATATGTTATATTTATTTATTTACTTATATATACATGTCATGGTAGTAATTATGTTCAATTTCAAACAATTAGGTAAGTACCAAGTTGAAGATATGAATGTATATATTGAGCCTCTTATTGACGAGTTACTAAAGTTTTGGGTCGACGTCACTATGTATGATGTGTGTAAACCAATAAGGCAGATGCAATTCAATTCTGTGGAATACTTGTATGGACAAATCATGATGCCTTAAGACTAACACATTTTTGTGGTATGTAATGTTTCAATATTTCACTTTAATAGTATATAATTATTTGAAGATATCATGCATGTTTTTTTAAATAATCCCTTCGTATAATTGTCATTAATCCATCTCTTGCAGGTCTTCTAACAAACGGTAAATTCTTGTTCAGTTTCTAGTCCTAAGATGAAATCTTGTCCTTCAAAAAGTTTAGGAAATGAGGTGTTTGATGAGTATAGGTAGTTCCTCTCTAAAAACCATAGGTATCATAGTATTGAAAAACATATTTTCAATGGAAAAGAAGAAACTAGATGAAAACCATGAAGAATTACACCTAAACTATGGAAGTTTAACTATAACGAAAATAATCAAGGTACACAATTTGTTTATGTATCATATATGTAATGTTTTTAACTTTTATTTTTATATAATTTGTTTTACCATATTTGATAATTATTGTTGTGATTCCTTCTATGCTTCATTGAGGTCATGAAGGTATTAATAATGGGTTTTCATGAGGAATTAAAAGTTATCTCACTCAATTCATGAGGTTTCCCTACTATGAGGACCTAAGAATAGTTCATTTGTTTGATACAATGCATATCAAGAAGAAATATAGATGGCAGGAGGGAAAGAAAAAACATCAAAAATTGTAATGACTTTCACGAAGCCATTCATGCAATGCAAAGTGGGATCTGATAAAATAGCGATGGAGACCGAAATAGCCTTCCATGGTTATTAAAAGAGAAGTAAAGCAATGATGTAAAAGAGGTAATTCAAAGAATTAAATTTCTCATAGGTTTTTATTCAAACATAAATAATATCTTAGCAAATAAAGGTGAATTTAGTGGGGTAAAAACACATGATTGACATACCTTCATTAAGGTAATTATTTTTTTATAAATATTTCTATATTGGTATACATCTTCATAGTTTGTTTTTGTATACTATGGATTAAACAAATATCGATTCATTTTAATTGTTACAGTAGGTTCTACCTCTATCTCTCCGAGACGACTTGGACAACAATGCCAAACAAATTATATATGATATTGACAAATACATGAGGTAGGTAGTGACTTATATGCAAAGTGTTTTTTTAATTTGTTGTTCAACTTAATGACATGTGTTTTACCTGTAATGTAATATATTATGTTTTGTTGAAACATATTATTTGATTGTATCGTGTGTATATGGTTTTGATTGAAACAACTCCATAAAGAAGATATAAAGTATTGGAAGAGAGAAATTCCTCAGCTAATGTGTGAAATGAAAAAGTATCTACCTCTCGCATATTTCAATGCATAAGAAAATTGCCTCATACACTAAGTTGAGGAAATTGAATTGTGTGGACCTATACACACAAGGTAAATATAGATGGTGGAGAGGCACTTGAAATCATTGAGAGCTTTGGTTAGACAAAGAGCACATCGTTAGGGTTCTATGGTGGAGGGGTATATAATATATCAATCCATGGTGTATATTAGTCAGTGTGTTCCTAAATTAGCATCAAATATGCATGTGGATCACATTTTGTATGTGAACTCCATCAAAAAAATTGAAGGGGAGCACCTATTGGGGAAAGGTAGAATAAACAAAGTGAAAGGTAATTAAATAATTGTGGAGATTTATAATACATATAAATTTTCATTTTTGTGTATATCATACTTATTTAATTTTTATTCTTTCGTCAATTATTAATATTGACCATGGTAACTAATATTTATTGGTGAATTATGATTTTTTGATATAGTTGGTGAAGAGTGGGATGCACCACATATGTACATTGCAAACAATCTTAACTAGATGAAGGTATGAATTGAAAGACGTATACAACATGATGGTAGATTATCATGGGAAGGGGTGTCAACATTGGTTATAGAATCTCATTGTAAAGGAGAAACCAATCTCATGTAGAGGGAAGTTGATTTAGTAAATGGTTTGAAAGATAAGCAGGAAAGCATGTATTTTCACCCTGCAGTGTTGTATTAAGCTAATTTATAAATTATTAATATGAATGTAGGTGTGTGTGTGTGTGAGAGAGTTTTAGATAATTTCCAAGTTAAATAATATGTTTATTAATTAACAATGCATTTTTTAATGTGTTTGGCATATTGCAGTTGAAAGACCACAAGGTTATGTGGTACAATGGTTGTAAATTTCACATTGAAAAGTTAGATGAAAAGAGGAAAACTTCTGATTGTGGGATAACTGTAGTATTCCAAGTCACTAATGTTTCCTCGAGAAGTGACACACGTCCACAAGTCTTTGAAAATTGATACTATGGGTATTTGGATGACATATTTTAAATCCTTCAAATTGGTTTTGTTTGATGTCAAATGGTACACGCTACGAATGAATGAATGCGACCATGAAATGTTATTTAACATGATAATAGATTTACAATGGTTAATGTAAGTTCAATTGAGCTAGGATCATATCGATATGTTCTTCCAAGTCAATGTGAACATGTCTTTTACTCAGATGTTCCAGGTAAGGGTAGTTGGTCATATGTTGTTAGATATGATCCAAGAGGAAGGTCGATAGAGTATAATTTAGTGGAAGAGAAGATCCTATTGAAGAAGAAGATGATGTATAGGAGCAATTATTTCATGTGGCATATGAAAATGTCAAGAATTTCAAGAAGATGTTAATCAAGACAATGTTCCTCGTGATGATATACACGATGATATGATTGGAAATAACAATATTGATGATGATGTTGATATGGCCAATCTTTTCAGCATCAATTTAAAACCGAATGATATAGATGTTGACTTGGATGAAGAATGAGGTTAATGATATCAAAATGTCGAAATGTACAAGGTATGTGTTTATATGTTTTCAATTAATTTTTCCTCTTTCATTTACCTTAACTTTTTGTTTTCTTAGTTTGTAGCTATGCTTAATTCTTATTATGTTGCTTTCAAATATTTTATAGTAGATAAATTGGGTATTGGGGAATTGAGAGTGATGTGTGGGGAGGGAGGGGCCATATGAGCTTCCACCTTCACATTGTTAGCATTGTTCAATAAAGAATATATTATTCTTGAAACCAAGAGAAACTCATTCAGGTTTATACCATCAACTCCAATTGGTCGAATACCCATTGTAAAAGCACCTTAATTTTCTACTGAGACATCAAGGTTGAATTATCTCCACACTCTTGGGGTCATGTAACACCCCTCCTCCTAGGTCTACCCAAGAAACTGACCAGTTGGGGTAAACATGTGAAAAGAGAGGCTACTAGAAGGGATACAACTTCCTTGGTGACCTTAAGGAAGTGGAATCAATAGAACACCTTAAACAAACCCCTCCACAACAACAACAACACCCTCATAAGACATGTCAACCACTCAGACATCTTGTCCCTGAGTCCCACTGATGATTTAATCCTTTTAACACTTGGTCTATCTCATGCTATAGGCAAGACAATGACCAGAAGCCAAATTCGCTCTCACAGGCCTATGTGTCGGCGTCCTTGGACTTTTTTCAGCAGATTTGTGCCAACATCCACGGGATTTGAGCCACTTTTCTAACCCATAATCCCAACCTCTGCCTAGAACTTGTTATAACCTTCTAATTCCATCAAAGACACGATGACAATATAAACTAATCAAAAATCAACCTCAAGACTAGGCCTAAGCATCCCCAACGGGGACTGAGATTTTGTCAAACACTTGGCATCAATGTAACCTACAGGTCTAGGATACAAGACAGAGCATAAATGATTGAAATAACTTATGAAACATAACCAAAAGGATCACCACCTTCTCCATTGAACTATTATATCATCAATTAGGTCTTGCATCCATCCATTTAACAATCACAAGTAAATACATGAATTAACCATGACATGAACCAGTCATATAACCATGCTTATAACCAACATACAACCATATAAATATAGGAGATATGACAACCATTAAATCCACATATAAACTAGTGAAAAAGTAAGAGAAATTAGCTTTTATTAATCATAGGCAAATCCGACCAGGTTCAAGACCTCCACGTACCACTCTACCATAGACATGGCTGAACCAAATCTCTCTTTCATCTAGTCACCCCCATACCATATTCCAAGCATGAATGTGGAATCTCATGGACCAACCAATCCAAGGACAACTAAGGGAATCTAGAGGTTGAACCACCTCCACCCTCATCAAACCATGATCACACCAAAACCGGTGCTCCGATCACAACCGAACCAAAGTTGGAATGCCATCCGAAATCATCACTATCCTTGAGGAATTTTCTGTCTCCTTGCCTCGCAAGCTTTACCGCAATCCAATCCCAGATCACTAGGCCCTAAATCGAGACCAGTCTCTCAAGGTTTATTGCAATTCAAACCCGGATCACTGGGCCCTAAACCAAGACTTCTCCCTCAGGATTTACCGTGTATCCCACTAAAACTGGGCAAGAGATTCCTAGGCCTTTGGGGATGAACCTTGAGACTACCTCCACCCTAGATTCTGAAATCCATCTAGAAAACCAAAGCTCAAAACTGAGATAAACATCCCAACATACCATGGCATCCGAAAAAAGAAAAGGCTAGGCTGAAAACCATTGTCATAACCCAACAAAACCATGCCACTGACAACAAGAGAACCATACACAAACATGCAAATCCATGCATGACCAAACTAGCTAGGAAATCACACATGAAAAATGTTATTTGCAAGTATTCCTGTTGAAGCTGCTTGATCCTGCTTTCCTTTCTTTGATCCTTGCTTTCCTTCCTTTCCATTTGCTTTCTTTTCCTTCCTTGCTCCAAAACTAGAGTGCTCCAAGAAAACTCTAAGTGACCAAGAGTGAGAGAGAGAGACAGAATAATGGTAGAGCTCCAAACTTGAACTGAAAAAAGGTTATCAACTGATCCTCATAAGCCTTTTTATTATTAAGGCCTCGATTTCCTTCATTTTCCTTCATTTTCCTTCAATTTACTCCTCACATGCAACCTATGACCTTTCACTTTACTTTTCTCCTAATTTCCTTTATTTTCATAAATAAATGTGCCAAAAATGCATTTTTTTCCTTGTAATGCCTTTGCCTTAGCCTTTGCCAATTTTCGTTAGCCAAAAACACACATCCATTGATGCCCACTAGGATATCTTTTCCCAACATTCATCTTGGAATAAGTGTCCCTTAACCGTGGTCTTATTTTGCCTTTATTAACTTTTATTACTTGAAATTTTCAAAAGGGCTGTTATAGGTCAGGTAAATGTTCAATTCACTTAACATTTACCAATTAGTGGAATTATGCTCTCATTAATTGACCCCACACGTAGGGGGTTGTGAATGGGCCCAATGTTGAATTTTATTCAATTTGTGCTTGTATACATTGAAATTTTACATGGTTATAGTATATGCATGCATTGACAATATCAGAGAGTTTTGAGACTTAAATGTGACTCACAAGAAGAATTTCACAATCAAATGAAAAAACTATAAAATAAATATCAAGGAGGTGAAATTATTTATTTTTTATCTATTCTTATCATGGTATGTATTTAGCTATGTGGGTTAGCTCAAATGGTCGAATACCCATTGTTAAATCACCTTATTTTCTATTGACAGATCACGGGTTCAATTCTCTCCACGCTCTCAGGTTAAGTAAATGTTTAATCCACTTAACATTTACCAATTAGAGGAAATTATGCTTTCATTAATTGAACCCTTTCATAGGGGGTTGTGAATGGGGCCAATGTTGATTTTTTTTCAATATGTGCTTGTATGCACTGAAATTTGACATGGTTATAGTAGATCCATGTGTTGACTGTATGGGATGGTTTCAAGACTCAAATACGACTCGCATGAAGAATTTGACAATCAAATGACAAAATTATAACATTAATACCAAGGAGATGGAATTATTTATGATCTTTTAGTGTATGTATCATGATATGTATTTAGCCTTGAGGATTAGCTTAATTGGTCAAGTACCTGTCATTAAAGAACCTTAATTTTATATTCATAGGTAATGGTTGGAATTATCTCCACACTCTCAAGGTCATGTAAATTATGTTCAATTCACTTAACATCTACCAATTAGTGGAAATTATGCTTTCAATATTAACACCTTTTAAAAGGAGTTGTGAATGGGGCCAACGTTGAAATTTTTCAGTTTGTGCTTGTATGCACTAAAATTTGACTTGGTTATAGTAGATGCATATGTTGATGGTATAGGAAGGTTTTGAGTCTCAAATATGACTCGTACAAAGAATTTGACAATCAAACAACAAAATTATAACATAAATGTGGAGATTAAATTATTTATTATTTTTTAGTGTCCTTATCATGGTATGTATTTAGCCCCAAGGGATAACTCAATTGGTCGAGTACCCATTGTTAAAGCAATGTAATTTTCTATTGAGAGGTCACAGGTTAAATTCTCTTCACACTCTCGGGGTCAGGTAAATGTTCAATTCACTTAACATTTACCAATTAGTGGAAATTATGTTTTCATTAATTGACTATCTAGATGCTTCTTTTGAACACACAAAAATCTGCAAATTAAATTAAATTAGGCTTATGTTATACACTTAGGGGTGGGAATGCCTTATCCATTGGCTTGAAAGAAACAAAGGAAAAAGGGTAAAATGAAAAAACATGCACAATCTTTGTGAATTGTGCATATTGTAAAAAAGACTTAGTAGTAAGCATAATGTGTTGCTATTCTTCAGTATGCTATAAAGGATTAGTCTAATTCCTCAATGATGTAGATGTTTCATCCATTAACTTGAAAAAATTTCCTAACCCATGAAGTTACTGCCTTATCTACTTGAAAAAACAAAAACTAAAAAACCACGCACAAAATTTATGAACAAAATTAATTTAGGATTGTGTTAGATGCTTGGGTGTGAGGATACCTCAAATGTAAACTTGTTAAAAAAAAAGGAAAAAGGGAAAAAACATATACACAAAATTTTTGAGTTGGGTATACCATAAAAAACCCCGTTAGTGAGCATATGTTATTTTTTAGTATGTAAGAGGGGATTAGTTTGGCCCTTATACCTCACTCGTCAACTTGGAAAAAGAAAAAGAAATGTCCCATCTCTCAAAAATATATACCTATCAACTTGAATAAAAAAGAAAAGAAACACGCATGCACAAGATTTTTGAAACAAATTAAATTGGGATTATGTTAAAAAATTAGGCCTAGGATACCTCACCTATCAACTTGAAAAAAAAATTGAAAGGAAAAAAACCAAAATAAACATTAATTCCACAAACTAATTATGTTGTAAATATGTCCCAATGGTGAGCATTTTGTGTTGTTAATCTTAAGTATGGAGGAGAGGATTATTCTCATCCCTCAGGGAATGAAGATACCTCACTTGTTGACTTGGAAAAATTCCCCATATCCCAAAGATAGCTCGCGAGTAACTTAAAAAAGGAGGAAAGAGCTTGTAGAAACTTTGTGAAGCATATTAAATTAAAGTTATGTTAGACATTTAGCTGTGGGGATATTTCTCTTAACAACTTGAAACAAAAAAGGAAAGAAAAAAGAATTACTTGAAATACTTACACATTGTTTCGTCCATGAAAATGATAGAGCCATGGAAAAGAGGCTCTACCTTTAGCTTTGAAAGGGCATATAACAACTATCTTATAACCAAACCATTATCCTATCACCTAATAACTAACCATATATCCTAATGAAATATTAATATTTAATATTATATGTATATATATGTATATATATATATAGATATATGCTTTCATTAATTGACCCTTTACAAAGAGGGTTGTGAATGGGGCCAATGTTGAAATTTTTTCAATTTGTGCTTGTATGAGTTGAAATTTGACATAGTTATAGTATATATATGTGTTGATGGTATGGGAGAGTTTAGAGACTCAAATACGACTCACACAAAGAATCTGACAATCAAACAAGAAAATTATAACATAAATGTCAAGGAGATGAAATTATTTATTAATTTTTAGTTTTCTTATCATGTTACGTATTTAAACATGAGGGTTAGCTCAATTAGTTGAGCACCTATCATTAAAGCACCTTAATTTTCTATTGAGAGGTCATGAGTTCAATTCTCTCCATGTTATCGACCCCTAACCCTTAACCACCTACCACTGATGCATAATCTGTGATGCTTTTACCATAACCACTATAACATATAACCCATCACCTATGTTACCCATAACCATTATAATTCCAAATAATCACAAGTTATAATTCTCAACCAATAACTTATATAAGATATAACCATTGACCATGAGCCTTGTAATCCTTAACATTTATCAGCTATCCACTAACCCTTATGAATTCTAACCCCATATCCATTAACCAATATAGCAATTAACCATTATTACGCTTAATCTCCCTCTTATTTAACTCCCAAGTCCTATATGATTTGAGCGTCTTTTTCCACAACCCATTATAACCTTTAAACCTTATAACATCTTATACCCTTGATAAACCTAGCTAAATTCCTACAACTTCCAACCCTTATGAATCGATGAACTATAACCGCTAAAAACTAACCTTATGAATAATAATACAAGCAACCCATGAACATTAACCCTTAACACTTACTTCTATTGCCCTTTGTTGGAAATTCGTTTGTAAACAAGAATTTATAATCATGATAATTACTTGTGACTATTTAGATATGTTTTTTCCATTTATTATTTACTTCATTCATTAGGTCATCAAGAAATTATACAAGTACAATGAACAAAAAGACAAGAGACACTAGAAATTAGGCCATAGGCCAGGAGAAAACCTAGCAATCATGTCCTTCTAGAATCTTTGTCAAAGAGAGAAATCTAAGCCATATACAAGAAATAAGTTATTTACGTAGTTAGGAACTTGGATTATTTGAGATCACTCAACTTGGATGCTACATACTTCATATGCCACATAAGGAGGAGATCAAGCCAGTCCATAATCTCAGGGAACTCGACCTTGTATGTTTTAACCCTGTACAGAAATTACCTGCAAACAAATTCTTAAAAATAGAAAATAAATAATGGCAAGAGCATAAAACATAAAACATATATACACAGAGATTTTCTCCTGGATCCCAAAATCGGGACTACTAGATTGATTTTTCGTTATGTTCCTTTCAATGTTATAATACGTATATATACATGTTGAAGCATCCATAAACCTCAATCCATTAACCCTGGATTAGAACATAACCGTAGTTCCCTTGACAGGATCTACAAAATACCATGGGCAGAAAACCATCATGCCCAAAACCATGTGCTAAATCCATGCACAAAACCATAGGTAGGTCTGCCCACCTAATATAGGGTCCAAAAAAGAAGTCCCGGGGTGCTGCCCCGGACCCCATGCAAGGGGACTACTGCCCCTCGGCTTCGTGTGTGGGGCTAGTCATGGAAAGAATATAACACACACCCAAAATTATCCCACCTGTTTCTTTCTTTTCCACACGGGGGGTTCAGGAGAGCTTACTCATTGGTCCAACCCAGCAACACCCATTGTTTCTCTACACCAAGAGAACTTCTCAGTGCTCACAAACTTTGTTAATGCATATGTAGTATTCTTCAAAGTGTCCACCTTTACCAACAACACCTTTTTGTCCTCAACCATATCCCTTACAAAGTGATACTGAACATCAATGTGCTTTGTCTTTGAATGATAAGCAGGGTTATTTTCCAAGAAAATTGCACTTTGGCTATCATAGTCTATCCTTATAACTCGTTGTACTAACCCCATACTTGAACACAATCTCTGCAACCAAACCGCTTCCTTGCTTGCATGATCTAAATAGGTTAAACACATACCAACTTGTATATCTTCTCTGATCCAAATCTCCAACCCAATCTGCATAAACAAAGCCACAGATGTCCAAAACTCTGTCCAATCCTGGTCTTCCATGGTAGCACAAACCATAATCACTCGTGCCACATAAGTGCCTGAAAACTAGCTTCATTGTCATCCAATGCTCCTTCCCTTGTTTTGACATAAACCTACTCACTGACTCCCACTGCATGTGCAATGTCTGGTCTAGTACAGACCATTGCATACATCAAGCTACCGAATGCACTTACATATGGAACATGGGACATGTCCTCTTCCTCTTCTTGTGGCTTGGGACACTGTTCAACAGATAAATTTACATCTATAGGAATAGGAACCTTCACCGGTTTACTATCCTGCATATTAAACCTCTATAGTATTGTCTCGACATACTTCCTCTGGCTTAACCAGAGCTTCCTCTTTTCTCGATCTCATTTAATTTCCACTCCCAAAATGTAGTTTGCAGCACCAATATCCTGCATGTCGAATTTGGTGGACAATTGGGTCTTCAAATTCTAGATAATTTCTTTGTCATTTCTAATCAGCAACATATCATCCACATACAAGACCACATAAATAACGTGGTCACCAATTAATTTAAAATACATGTAGTCATCCACTTTTCTTCTGGTGAAGCCAAGTCCCCGTATAAATGTATCAAATTCTGATGCCACATCCTTGGTGACTGTTTTAACCCATACAAAGACCTTTTTAACCTACATAAGAGTTCTTTCTTACCCTTCACCATAAAGCTTTCAGGTTTCTTCATGTAGATCTCTTCTTCCAGATCCCTGTGTAGAAATGGTGTCTTCACATCCATTTGTTCTACCTCAAAATAAAAAGCAACAACAACAAATAAAATTAATTTAATAGAAGCTACCTTGGCAACAAGAGAAAAAAATATCACCAAAATCAATTCTCAGCACCTGGGAATAACCTTTCTACCAACCGAGTTTTGTATTTCTCCACCTTACCTTCTACATTCATCTTCTTCTTAAACACCCATTTTCTGCTAATGGGTTTCCTTCCAGCCGACAACTCTACCAGATCCCAAGCCTCATTTTTGTGCAAAGATGTCATTTCATCAACCATGGCCTCTTCCAAAGTTTTCCATCCTCTGAATCTATTACTTCCCTAATAGTTTTTGGATCATCATCAATAATAGATAAAGTAAAATTTGAATAGAAAGCAGATGGACTATACCTTTCTAGTTTCCTTCTTTCTCAAATTGATCTTCTCACAACTGGAGTTTGTGGCACTTCATCTTCAGATTCCTCTTTCGTTGTAGAGTCTGATTCTTCCTCCTTTAGCTCAAACTCTATCTTCTCAGGTTCATTTGGTAGAACTTCATGTTTAATAACATCTTTCACCTCTCTAAACACCACATCTCGGTTGTACACAACCTTCCTTGTTTCTGGGTTCCAAATCTTATAACCTTTCAAACCATTCTTATACCCAATAAAGATGCACCTTTCAGATTTACTATCCAACTTGGTTCTTTCCTCCTTTGGAACATGTACATATGCATGACAGCCAAATACCCTTGGATGTGAAAGAGAGGGTTTCTTACCAGTCCATACCTCTTGTGGAGACTTATCCTCCAACGTTGATGAAGGTGATCTATTAACCAAGTAACATGCAACCTCCATCGCCTTTGCCCAGAATTCCTTTCCTAACCTGATACGACTGAGCATGCTTCTTTCCTTTTCCATCAACGTCTTGTCCATTCTTTCTGCAATTCTATTTTGTTGAGGTGTGTATGGAGTAGTTTTTTGTTGTTCTATACCATACTTCTTATAGAACTCTTCAAAATTCCTTCTTGCATAACTCTCCACCATTATCTGTCCTCAACACATTTATCTTCTTCTCTGTCTAGTTTTCCAGCAAAGCCTTAAATTATTTAAACTTGTCAAAGACTTCAGATTTCTTCCTGAGGAAATATATCCATGTATTCCTTGATAAGTCATCTATAAATGATACATAGTACACAAACTTACCCAGTGATGGAACGAACATAGGTCCAAACACACCACTGTGCACAAGCTCTAATATCCCTTTTGCCCACTTAGCACCAGAGGGGAAACTAACCCAATTCTGCTTCCCATATACACAATGTTCACAAGTATCAAAATCCAGAGAGAAATTAGACATACCTTCTACCATATCATTACCATGAAGTATCTGAAGACCCTTCTCTCCAATATTTCCAAATCTTTGATGCCATAGCATGGTCATTTCTCTAGAAACCACTAGATTTTCTGCTCCACTTTTAGGAACCATAGAACAGTTGCACCCACCAATAACAGTACTACCCATAAGCTTGTACAGAGTTCCAATCTAAACTCCCCACATTAATACCAGTGCTCCTTGTACCATCTTACAGGTATCTTTATCGAACACTATTTTTAGACCTGCATCATCCATCTTGCTTACATAAATCGGATTTCTGGCCAATGCATGAATATGTAGAACACTTGGAAGTGTTCTAATCCTTATACCTTACAACTTTAGCTTGACTTTTCCATGTCTAATTATTCCAGCCTTCCTGTCATCCCCGTAGAAGACATAACCAATATCATATTTATGATACTCGCAAAACCACTCCCTGTGGGGAGTGAAGTGAAAGGATGTACCTGAGTCAATCAACCATGCCTCTTGATCTACATGTGTACTTTAAGAAGAAGCCAAGTACACATCCCCACCTTCATCTGAGGTGGTTTTCACCTCTGCAGAAGCAGCATCATCAGATCCCTTTCCTTTCTTAGGAGCTTTAGATCTACAATTCCATTTGAAGTGCCCTTCCTTTCATCATTTCCAGCACATCTTTACAAGTTTTCATGGATATTTAGATCTCCCAGTCAAGGACTTATTTTTATTTATGTTCTAGGACCATCCTTGTACAGAAAAGGCATCTCCATTTTGTCCCTCCATATTTTTTGTCTCATATCCTTCGACAGCAAGGATGTGACTATTTCATAAAACTTCAAGGTATTTGTATTTCTACCTATTGCAACAACCAAACTATCCCACGAATCTAGTAGAGAACACATCAAACTGATGCACTTATCTTCATCTGAAATTTTAATATCAACAGGTAACAACTGACTTACCATAGTATTAAAGGCATTCATATGCTTTGTCACCGAGTCTCCATCCTTCATCCTCAAGTTATACATATTTTTCTATATGAACAATTTGTTCACCAAAGACTTAGATTGTTACAAAGTCCCTAACTTGTCCGACAAGGTCTTCATCGTAGCTTCCTCTGATACATTCAACAATACTGAATTTGAGATACAAAATCGTATTGTGCTCTTTTTTTTCCAATCCAACTTCATCCAGTCTTCATTTGACATTGTCGTTGGTTTAGTACTATGATCTACCGCGATCCACTTATCTTTATCCGCCAACAAATCCTCCAACTTGGGTTTCCACAACTCGAAAATCTTACCATTAAATTTCTCGATCTCTATCTTTCTGATGCAAGAGCATCTGGACTTAGCCAACAATGTGAAGGTTGTTCACATGTTATGGCTAAAAGAGTTGAATTTCATTGACATTTGTGGTCAAAAGTTAGTTTTGGTCAAGAGGGTTGGATCTCTCGAGAATGATCTGTAATTCATTATTATAATAGTTAGGAAATTTTCTTATTTTATATTAAGGGATAAGTTGTTAGCGTAGGTGTGTAATGGAGGTTGAAAATAGAGATTAGATTGTTAGATAGTTTAAAAATAGAGATTGAGTTGTTCATACAGTTAGAATCATATTTGATTCATAAAAAGAAGAAAATGTAATGAAGAAGGATTAGCTTAGATGATTGAGGATTGAGCGAGGGGCGAGAGTTGAGTGATAAAGAGGGTTTTGAGATTGAAACAAAGGTATGTTAATTTGTTGTAATCAAGCCAAGAGGGCCGAGACTCTATAACTATTATTATATTGAATGAATTTGATTAGTGTGCATCTGTGTGTTAATCCTGGTGGAAACTCTCGTTTACTTCTATGGACCTGCGTTTTGAAGCACATCTGAGTATTTTCTCTGTTTTTCATATTTTAATTGTTAATCTCAGTATTTAAGTGTTAATCTCAGTCATTAGCATTAAGGATGGGGGTAGAAGAGCACATAAAGGTTTAATCATGGTTGAAGGCCCGTACTCCATCCTAACCATTGATCTAAAGTTCAACTACTGACGTCATAGTCAACAACGGGGTTAGGCCCGTGTTTAACCTATGTGTTAGTCAAAGAACTACTAGCCGAAGGATTGGAGGAACTCTGTTATCTAAGGGATATCGGGGTTTAAAGTAATCGGAGTTTAAGTCTAAACCCAAACCCAAACTTTTATAGAGCAAGGCTTATAAACCATATCGGCTCCGTGAGGCAGGTAGCGTCGCACAAGTTCCCTGTTCGATATCGCGTCAACCGTTGGATGACTATTGATTGCTGACCGTTGGATCATATCGCAACGCATCATTTAGGAGTGAATGAACCTTGGTCGAGAGAAATTGCGATTTGCAATGTCACAACTGACCATTAGATCTGGAGAGAGGAGATCAACGGTGTAGAGTGAAGTGTTGTTCAAAAGGGAAAGTCAATGCGGAATTCAACGTAGGACCGGTTGCTATTCAATTGATGTTCAATTGTTTTTCAGTTTTTGTTCAATTGATGTTCAGTTGTTGTTCAGTTGTTGTTTAATTGATTTTTAGTTGTTTTTCAATTGTTGTTCAATTGTTGTTCAATTGCTCTTTAGTTGATGTTCAATTGCTATTCAGTTGCTATTCAATTGCCGTTCAATTGGCCTCCTACATCATTTTTGGTATCAGGGTACAGAGATTGAGTTTGACTACAGTAAACATGCCACCAAGGAGAGGAGCTAACACAGGTCAAGGAAGACCTAAAGCAAATGTAGTTCTGCTAGAGGAGATCCGGAGTCTGCGTACAAGGATGGATACAATGGAGACTGCGCAGAGGAGAGCACCTGATGAAGAGGTTGAAAGCGCTGCAGAAACATCTTCTGAGGAAGAAGAAGAGGAGGAAAATGAAACTACTAAAGTTATCAAGATGTTGGCTAAAGTAGATGGAAAACCAAAGGTGGAAATTCCTGTGTATGAAGGGAGTCTCAATGCAGAAGAGTTAATGGATTGGATTAGTTCACTAGACAAATATTTTGACTATGAAGATGTTGATGACAGAAAGAAGATGAAGTTTGCAGTTACCAAATTGAAGGGTCATGTAGCTATTTGGTGGGATGAGCTACAAACATCTAGAGCGAGAAAAAGAAAGTCCAAGATCAAGTAATGGGACAAAATGGTGAGTAAAATGAAAGCTAAATTTATGCCAAAATATTATCAGTTAAATCTTTTCAAACAATTATAGAATTTAAGGCAAAAGGAATGTCTGTTAAATAATACACAGAAGAGTTTTATAAATTGAGTATTAGAGCAGGACATGCAGAGGATGATATGGAGAAGGTAGCCAGATATTCAATGGCTTAAGATATGACATATAGGACTAGATCAACTTGCTGAGTCTGAAGACTATTGAAGATGCCTATCAAGCAGGTTTGAAGGCAGAAGAGAAGATGTTGAGAAAACAAAGTCAGAGGAATAGAGGGAAAGGTTCAGAAAGAGGTAGGGGAGCTACTAGACCAAGGTTTTAGCAACATCAGCCCAAAGTAGGAAGCTCAAGTAGCAGACCACTATAGAGGGGAGATTTTAATAGAGGAAGATTTGCACCTAGAGGAAGAGGTAGAGGAAGAGATATTCAGTGTTACACGTGTGGAGAATGGGGACATGTATCATGGGACTGTCCTCATAATAGAATAACAAGTCCAAGGAATGTGAATGTGGCTGAAGCAAAGCCAGAAACACCTTGAATTACAAAAAAGGAAGAATCCCCTGAAGTAGGAGAATCCCTGTTGTTGAAAAGGACATTTCTTAAGGCAGAGAAAGAGATAGAAGAACCAGCGAAGAGGAAGAGTTTATTCAGAACTACATGCAAATACAAAGGTAAATGTTGTAAAGTGATAATTGACAGTGGAAGCACTGATAACCTTGTTTCTACAAAGATGGTGGACAAGCTGAGATTAGTGAAGACAATACACCATACTCCTTACAGAGTGTAGTGGTTGCAAAAAGGACATCAGATTATTGTGACAGAACAATGCAAGGTAGAGATAGAGATTGGTACGTATAAGGATGTGATAAAGTGTGATGTAATGCCAATGAATGTATGCCATGTATTGCTGGGAAGACCGTGGAAATTTGATCAGAAAGCTATTCATGATGGGAGGAAAAATACTTATACTTTGGAGAAGAATGGAAATAAACTTACACTGCTGCCATTGAAGGATGACGCTGACAAAGGAGCACCTGGAAACAGTGTTATGCCGATGAGTGGAAAGGAGTTGTTGCAAGAGGTAGGAAAAGGTGAAGAAATGCATTTTGATGTTGTAGGGAGACCTAAGGTAATTTTAACCTCCACAAACTTAGATGATTTACCTGAAGAAATCAAAACTCTGTTAAATGATTTTGCTGACATCATTGTGGATGAGTTGCCAAATGCATTGCCACCAATCAGAGGTATTGTTCATCATATTGATCTAATACCAGAAGCAAGTTTCCAAACAAAGTAGCGTACAAATTAACTCCTAAAGAGAATGCAGAAGTTGGAAGACAGGTGCAAGAACTGATGGATAAGGGACTAATCAGAGAGAGTCTTAGTCCATGTGTTGTACCAACAGTAATCAGTCCAAAGAAAGGAGGTGAATGGTGTATGTGTACAAATTCTAGAAGATCACTATCAGGTATAGATTTCCTTTGCCACGCATGGATGATTTGATGGATTGTTTGAGTGGGTCAAAGTATTTTACTAAAATAGATCTGAAGAGTGGATATCATCAAATAAGAATTAGAGAAGGAGATGAATGGAAGGCTACATTTAAAACAAATAGTGGGTTGTATGAGTGGTTAGTGATGCATTTTGGACTCACTAATGCACCTAGCACGTTCATGAGATTGATGAATGAAGTCCTGAAGGAATATGCAGGCAATTTTGTTATTGTTTATCTTGATGATATTCTAGTTTTTAGCAGAAGTAAAGAAGAACATCTAGAGCATCTTAAATTGGTTTTAAGAACTCTACAAGAAGAGAAACTACTGATAAATCTGAAGAAATGTAGCTTCATGAAATAAGAATTAATTTACTTGGGATTTGTAGTTTCTAAAGAAGGGTTGAAAATGGATCCAGAGAAAGTCCAAGCAATTTGGAACTGGCCTATTCCAAGGAATATATTTGAGGTAAGAAGTTTTCATGGTCTTGCAAGTTTTTACAGGAAATTTATCAGAGGTTTTAGTCAGATTTGTTCACCAATTCTTGAAACGATTAAGGGGACTAATCAATCGTTCAAGTGGACAGAAGCAGTAGACAGGAATTTTAAGTTGCTGAAGAGGAGAATCACAGAGAAACCAGTTTTAGCTTTACCCGATTTTGGAAAAGTATTTAAAGTTGAAAGAGATGCTAGTGGAGTTTCAATTGGAGCAGTTTTGAGTCAGGAACAAAGACTAATAGTGTACTTCAGTCAGAAAGTAAATGAAGCAAAGAAGAAGTATTCTTCTTATGATAAAGAATTTTATGCTACACAAGCCTTAAAGTTATGGAGACATTATTTGCTACCAAAGGAGTTTATATTGTATTATGACAATCATGTATTGCAGTTCATAAACAACCAGCTGAAATTGAACCAGAAACATGCCAAGTGTGTAGAGTTTTTGCAGAGCTTTACTTTTGTGATAAAGCACACAAGTGGTAAGTTGAACAAAGTCATTGATTCTTTAAGCAGAGTAAATTTCATTGTGCAAGAATTAAAAGGTGGTGTTGTAGGATTTCAAGAAATGGTTGAAATGCATAAAGATGATGTAGATTTCAAGGATATTTACACAATAGTTCAAAATCCAATAGCTCATAACTGAAGTCAGTGGTTAGATTATCTTATCCAAGGAGGTTTATTGTTTAAAGGCAAAAAGTTGTGTATTCCCAAATGTTTTATGAGGGAAAACATAATAAAGGAGAAACATAGTGGAGGATTATATGGTCACTTTGGACAAGACAAAACATTTGCTCAGGTAAATGCTTTTTTTTATTGGCCAAAGATGAAGATTGATGTTAGAGATTTGTTGAGAAGTGCAGGATATGTCAGCATGCTAAAGGGAGAAGCCATAATACATGATTGTACCAGCCATTGCCAATACCAGACCGACCATGGGATGTAGTTAGCATGGATTTTGTTTTGGGGTTACCTAAAACTCAAAGGGGGAATGAACTTGTTTATGTTGTGTTAGATAGATTTTCCAAAATGACACATTTCTTTGCATGTAAAAAGACTAGTGATGCAACACATATTGCTAATCTATTTTTTTTTCAGAAATTGTAAGATTACATGGATTGCCTGTAAGTATTGTGTTTGATAGAGATACAAAATTTGTAGGGCATTTCTGGAGAACTCTTTGGAAGAAATGAGGAACTAACCTCAGTTTCAGTTCAACATACCATCCTCAAACAGATGGATGGACCGAAGTAGTAAACATAAGCTTGGGAAAGATATTGAGAAGTTTAGTGTATCAAAATCCTAAGAATTGGGATTTAGCACTAGCTCAAGCTTAGTTTGCTTATAATGACACTCCAAACTGAAGTACTGGAATGAGTCCCTTTCAGATTGTTTTTGGGATGAATCCAAGAGGTGTGTATGAGCTCAAAAATTTGGGTAAACAAGAGACAAGAAGGGCAAAAGCTGAAGAGTTTGCAGAACAGATGTAGATACTACAAGAAGATATCAAAGGCAGATTGCAGGAAAGCAGTGGCAAATAGAAATAGAGAGCAGATATGAAAATAAGAGAGAAATAATTCCAAGTGGGAGATTTAGTGATGGTGTATTTGAGAAAAGAAAGATTTCCCGTTAAAACTTACAATAAACTAAAAATGAAAAGATAGGACCATGTAGAATTGTAAGAAAGTTTTCAGCTAATGCTTATGAAATTGAATTGCCATAAGGGATTGGAATATCACCTATCTTCAATGTTGCAGATTTGTATCCATACAAAGAGACAAAGACAGAGCTACAGGAGGAAACTATAGAAGATGAAGTTCAAACTTTGAACTGGGAAGAACAAATTCCAAAGACAGTTAAGAGAGAGGTGGAAGTTGTTTTGGAGAAAAGAGTATCCAAAAGAACCAGAGGACAAGATTATTTTCAATTTCTAGTCAAATGGAAAGGACAGCCAATGGAGGATGCTAGTTGGTTGACAACAGCAGAGTTGCAGAAGTATGGAGTTAACCCTGAGAGTCTGAGGGATTATTCTTTTCTTCCCCGAGAGTCTGATGCAGGAGAATCTGGACTTAGCCAACAATGTGAAGGTTTGTTCACATGTTGTGGCTAAAAGAGTTGAATTTCACTGACCTGAGTGGTCAAAAGTTAGTTTTGGTTGAGAGGGTTGGATTTCTTGAGAATGATTTGTAATTCATTATTGTAATAGTTAGGAAATTGCCTTATTTTAGATTAAGGGATAAGTTGTTAGCGTAGGTGTGTTATGGAGCTTGAAAATAGAGATTTGATTGTTAGATTGTTTAAAAAATAGAGATTGAGTTGTTTGTATAGTTAGAATCAGATTTGATTCATAAAAAGAAGAAAATGTAATGAAGAAGGATTAGCTGAGATGATTGAGGATTGAGCAAGAGGAGAGAGTTGAGTGACAGAGAGGGTTTTGAGATTGAAACAAAGGTCTGTTAATTTGTTGTAATTGAGCCAAGAGGGCCAAGACTCTGTAACTATTATTATATTGAATGAATTTGATTAGTGTGCATCTGTGTGTTAATCCTGGTGGAAACTCTCGTTTACTTTTGCGGATCTGCGTTTTGAAGCGCATCCAGGTATTTTCTATGTTTTTCATATTTTAATTGTTAATCTCAGTATTTAAGTGTTAATCGCGGTCATTAGCATTAAGGACGGTGGTAGAAGAGCACATAAAGGTTTGATTGTGGTCGAAGGCCCGTACTCCATCCTAACCATTGATATAAAGTTCAACTACTGACATCATAGTCAACAATGGGGTTAGGCCTGTGTTTAACTTGGTGTCAGTCGAAGAACCGCTAGCCGAAGGATTGGAGGAACTCTATTATCCAAGGGATATCAGGGTTTAAAGTAATCGGAGTTTAAGTCTAAACCTGGACCTAAACTTTTATAGATCAAGGCTTATAAACCATATCGGCTCCGTGAGGCAGGTAGCATCACATAAGTTCCCTGTGCGATATCGCGGCAGCCGTTGGATGACTATTGATTGTTGATCGTTGGATCATATCGCATCACATCGTTTAGGAGTGAATGAACCTTGGCTGAGTAAAATTGTGAATTGTGATGTCATAGCCAACCGTTAGATCTGGGGAGAGGAGATCAACGGTGTAGAGTGAAGTGTTGTTCAAAAGGGAAAGTCAACACGGAAGTCAATGCAGGACCGATTGCTGTTCAGTTGTTGTTCAATCACTGTTTAGTTGTTGTTCAATTTTTGTTCATGTTATGAAACTAGCTCACAAAAGATAGAAAAGATAGATCAACGCCTTAAAATTCAGCCTCTTTGAGGGGGCAACCTCCTTTACATTACATAAATGAACAATTCTTGGATGATTCAAAATGACAAAACCTCCTTTCTATATATAGGAGTCTAAGGAGTCACAATATAACCAAGCCGACCTAACAATAATAATATATTTAAGGCACAAAAATAATAATAGAGGGATTATATGGGGCACAATTATAACAATATGGGGACAATAGGGGCACAACAATATTAATAAGGGATACAACTACAATATTAATTTTGGTAATCACTAGTATTATAGGGACTTAACATGCCCCTCTCCTTCAAAAAAAGTGTTGTCCTCAACGCTTGAGTAGTTTTGGATGCTTCTGTGTAAAATTCTCATCCTCCCATGTGGAATCTTTAGCGGATAAGTTCTTCCACTTGATGAGATACTCCGAAATTGATCGAATTCGTAATTGTTGAGTTCTTGTTTCTATGACTGCTTCTGGTTCCAATATAATTTTTCCTTCCTCGTCAAGTTCTGGCAATATTGTTTGAACTGGAAGCTTGTCACCTATCACCTTCTTTAAACATGAAACATGGAAACTGGGTGCACTTGAGAAGCTACAGGAAGGTCCAATTTTTATGCCATAGTACCAATCTTTTGCAACACCTTGTACAGACCATAATAGTTTGGTGATAATTTATTATCCTTCTTAGCTTGCTTGAGGGACATTTTTTTATATGGTTGTAGCCGTAGGAATACCCAATCACCTACATCAAAACTTCTTTCGCTGCGATGTTGATCTGCCTATTGTTTCATTCTATTCTGCGCCAACACGAGGTTATCCTTTAAGAGTTGGAGGACTTGTTGTTGATGCTCCATGTGATGTTCCACTGCTTGAACCTTAGAATTTTCTCTTAAAAATGATGTGATAGATGATGGCTGATATCAGTAAAGTTCCATAAATGGGGTCATTTTTGTTGTTGTATGGAAGGAAGTGTTATACCAAAATTCAGCCAGAGGCAACCATTTGACCCATTGTGTCTGTTTATTAGATACAAAGAAACAAAGATATCCTTCCAAACATTTGTTTACTATCTCAGTTTTCCCATCAGATTGAGGATGATAAGATGAGCTATGAGCTAACTGGGTACCAAGACAAGAAAATAATTATGTCAGAAAATGTCCAGTGAAAATGGGATCTCTGTCACTTACAATAATCTTTGGATTTCCATGTAGCTTTTGAATTGTTTCCATAAATGCCGTGGAAACTATACTGTCTTTAAATGGATGTGATAATGCCCAAAAGTGTGCATACTTGGTAAGTCTGTCAACTACCACCATGATGACACTCTTTCCCTCAGACTTGGGTAAACCTGTGATAAAATCCATTGAAACCTCCTCCCAACGTTGGCTTGGAATGGATAAAGGTTGTAATAGACCCGGGGTTTTAATTGTTTCAACTTTGTTTTGTTGGCAAACCAAACATTCCACCACAAACTTTTGAATATCTGATTTAAGGCCACCCCAAAAAATTCCTTCTTAACCTTGTGGTAATCTTTTAAAAATCCTGAGTTTCCTCCTAAGGGAGAGGTGTGAAATTCCATAAGAATATTTTGTTTGAGTTGGGAATTCTTACATAGGTATAAGCGATCTTTGTAGCATAACAAATTATTTTTCCAGCTAAATGTATAAGTTGTACTGGGATCTTGTTGTATATTTTGAATGAGTGCCTACACTTCTTCATCATTCTTCCATTCAACTCTTGCTTCATTTATCCAATCTGGTTGGATAATAGAAATGGCGCAAAACAATTCTTCCACATCCTCATCCTTTCCTAAGAGTGCATCTTCCACAACATTTTTCTTCCCTTTTTTGTAGGTGATTTCAAAGTCATAACCCAACGTCTTTGTGACCCATTTTTGATGCTCTTCTGAAGATACTATTTTTTCTAAAAAGTATTTAAGACTATCATGATCCGTTTTTACCTTGAAGTGTCTTCCCATTAGGTAGGGTTGCCATTTCTTAAGTGCATGTAGTATTTCTAACATTCCTTCTCATAAATAGCTTTGTTTAAATACTTTCCTTTGATTGAATGACTTTCGAAAGAAATGTGTCTTTATTCTTGCATTAAAACAACACCAATTCCATTTCTTGAGGCATCACATTCTACAATAAAGGTTTTTGTGAAGTCCGACGTAGCTAAGACTAGTGCTTGGCACATTGCCTCTTTAATATGTTCAAAGGCCTTCGTTGCTTTTGGAGTCCATGAAAATGCATCTTTCTTCAATAATGTTGTTAGAGGTGATGCTATTCTCTTATGATTCTTAAAAAACTTGTGATAATACCCTATCAACCCAAGAAATCCTCGCAAATGCTTTATGGATGTGGGGATTTTCCATTCCTTAATGGCTTTAATTTTTCTAGGGTCTAC
>APFE031478756.1:173895-224047 GCA_000404065.3 Pinus taeda | reverse complement strand
AATCTTGTTGTAACTTTTGAATAAGTGCCCATGCTTCTTCATCATTCTTCCATTCCTCCCTTGCTTCATTTATCCAATTTGGTTGGATATAGAAATGGCACACAACAATGCTTCCACATCCTCATCCTTTCCTGAGAGTGCATCTGCCACCACATTTTGCTTCCCTTTTTTGTAGATGATTTTAAAGTCATAACCCAACATATTTGTGACCCACTTTTGTTGATCTTCAGAGGGTAATCTTTGTTCTAAAAAGTATTTAAGGCTATCATGATCCGTTTTTATCTTGAAGTGTCTTCCCATTAGGTAGGGTCACCATTTCTTAAGTGCATGCAGTATTGCCAACATTTCCTTCTCATAAATAGCTCTGTGTCAAAACTTTCCCTTGAGCGGATGACTTTCAAAAGCAATGGGTCTTTCATCTTGCATTAAAACAGCACCAATTCCATTTCCTGAAGCATCACATTCCACAATAAAGGTTTTTGTGAAGGCCGGTGTAGCTAAGACTGGTGCTTGGCACATTTCCTCCTTAAGATGTTCGAAGGCCTTCAATTGTTGTTCAGTTATTGTTCAATTGTTGTTCAATTGTCATTCAATTGGCCTCCTGTGTCACTTTCCATTGCTCGTCATCTTCTTTCACCACAAGAATCAATCCCACAGATCTCCCACTGAACAGGGTCTACCACAGGCCTGAGGAAAACCCCTCAACTGTAATGGCTTCCCCTTGAATTCAAAACAACTCTGATACCAGATGTAGGTTTTAACATTGTATAGAAATTACATGCAAACGAATTCTTAAAATCAAAAAATAAACAATGGCGAGAGCTTAAAACATAAAACATATATACACAGAGATTTTCCCTTGGATCCCAAATCTGGGACTACCAGATTCATTTTTCATTATGTTCCTTTCAATGTTACAATACATATATATACATGCCGAAGCATCCATAAACCCCAATCCATTAACCCCAAATTAGAACATAACTGTAGTTCCCTTGACCAGATCTATAAATACCATGGGCATAAAACCATCATGCCCAAAACCATGTGAAAAATCCATTCACAAAACCATAGGTAGGTCCACCCACCTAATATAAAGTCCAAAAAAACATTTCCTAGGGTGCTACCTTGGACCCCATGCAAGGGGGCTATTGTCCCCTCCAAACCCTTCGAAATGGAGGATTGTCGCCCCCATGCTACACTCAATGCAATGAAGGGGGGGTCGAATCATGGAAAGAATATAACACACACCCAACAGACCTAGCATAGCAAAGAGAACATAGATCGCCATTAGGAACTCATACCATCATCAATTTGTATAGGAACCTGAGTCATATTATTGATCTTCTCACCATACCACAAATATCAAGGCTCAGATTTCAGAATTTAGCCAAGATTATAAACCTAAGGAAGCTTCAGACTTTGGCCTAGTTGTAGGCCTCTAACAACTTGGAATTTTGAACATTTATAAACCTATGATCACAAAAATAGAACTTGGTATATTCCTCTAGATCTTGGCCTAACGACTATATCCTTAATGGCTTCCAAACTTGGACAAAGACAAACTTTCATACTTATTTTATAGGAGTAGCAGACTTCTTATCTTTTCCTTCGGTGGTCACAGAACTCAAACTAGTGTTTGGATGAGAACAGAGCTTGAGCGAGAGAGAGGAGAAGTATTTTAGCCCTTGACTTCTTCCTTAGAGACCTTCACATATGTATCTTAGACATCATAGAGACGAGAACACATGTTCATTGCTACCCCAAACAAATACTAACAAGAATATGTTTGGTTTTCAAAATGTTCTCACAAATTTGACAAAAGGAGACTCAACTTTAGAACGTTGGAATTTGGGAAATGGAGGAAAGAATAATGCTTTGACAACAATGAACCTGGATAGTAAACTATGGCTTACATCCAAACATTGCCCCAACAAATTGTATGAACCTTACAAGGACAACATGAAAGGTTTTTTCACTACTAGCAGCCTCACACAACCTATTCAAGTGAAGGAAGTAAATAATATTGACATCAAGAAGATGATATTTTAGGTTCGAGTTGTAGTTCTACCTCATACATTTAATAGGATTGGAAACACTCATAACATTATATCAAGCCACCTTGATGATATGACGAACTGTAACATAATACAATTATTAGGGATTGCATTGAATCATTCTTTGTTCCAAAGGGATATGAATCTTTTGTTGATATGTACAAAGACAAAAATATCATTAGATATTTTGACAAGAGAATATTTTTATGACAATTTTGGGTTCATCCCCAAAGAGGATAGGTTATCATTGGAGTATTTTTCTTTTTTCTTGGTTAATCAAAGGATTGGTTCTAAAGGAGCCAACGAGAAATCTTCCCATGCACCTCGTACACTTCCCACAAAGATTTTAGTGGATTTTATCTATTACATGAGCAACAAAGGAATCATTATTTTGTTTCACATGAGAGATGTAGGAATTTGTTAGCGGTGTTTCCATTTTTTCTTGTACAAGGTAATGGGTTCTAATCATATATGGTATCACTACATATCTGGCACCAAGGAACTTTAACCTTTCATTTAGTGGTCTAACTTATTTCTTTGGTTTCTTTCACTGAATTTAAATTATGTTTGTGGATATAATTTATCTCATATTAAAATATTTTAATATGTGTGGATAGAGTTGTAATAGAACTGTGTTATCTACTCATGACGAAAATCTGAATTATGCTAGGAGAAATTTAAAAAATGCGAGAGTTTGAGTTCTGAGATCACCCTTGATCTCTTTGTTTAGTCCATTGTTGGTAATGATTGGTTTGATTCATAGCTTTAGTTTTCTTAATCCATGACTTCATAAGCCTTGAGAAAAGGATCTCCAGCTAAGTTGGGATGCCAAGAAGGACGTACCCTTTGCATGACATGTGTTGCACTAATAAGACTATGGATGTCGGAACCAAAATTGTATACAGTGTGGATTGACATGTTGAACTTTGACCGAGTTGTGCATGGGGCCACACTATTCAATGATTGGCTGTTGCATGGACATACAGGCAGAACCTGATCTGCTAAAAAGTGATTAGTTCAACATGGAAGTTAGCCCTTAGAATACACAATGTAATGTGTTGTTGAAGCATGATGCTAAAGGAGTGATAGTAATTTGTATACCTAAGTGTTGATCATTCCATGAGTTAGGTGTTGTGAAATTAACAAGTGCATGGATGTAGAGAAATTAGGGTCCAAGTGTAATGTATTTGATCTGAAATTGTTTTGGCAGAGATCAAAATGGTGTTCATTTTTTGTGCGACCTGGGAAAATGTTTTTCTTGATCTAAGTATGCAGATGTGATGGAACAGAGAGTTGGGTAAGGTTACTTTGTAGTACTACTATCACCATGATTAAATGTTGATGATTTGGACGTGTTGTGTTGAGGATTAAGGCAATCCATGTTGTTAGAGCATCCTTTCTGTAACAGTCATGGGTTAAGTTTCCATGTAATAAATGGGCATTAAAAGAAAAATCAAATAAGGATTGGACACGTATTCCAATATGAATCACAGGAAACAAATTTACAATGAGAGTCACTTGCGGTTAATTATTTATTGGCTATGGAAATTGGCATTGGAAAAAAGCAAAGGGCAATAAATGGAAATCAATTCAAGAAAAAAAGCAAAATAATGGAAAAGGAAGATTAAGAAACAAGAATATGCATGCAATGTAAATTGAAGAAAATGGAAAAGAAAATAAAAGAACAGAGGAGAGAGAACATTCTAACACACACTTGGACATTCTAGCTTTCTCACTTGGACAAGGGAAGGAAAAGGGACAGAGAAGCTACAACAAGAGAGAGAGAACTTATACACAAGGAAGACACAAGCAAGCAAGTAAGGAACAAGCAAGGAAAAACAAGGGAGCGCAAGAAGAAGATTGGAAAACAATAAGCAAGGACAAAAATAAAGCAAAGAAAGGTCAGCCAACAGGAGGATTTGTAGGTAACAGGTTGCATGTTTGATTTATCTTGTTGGGATTTGAATGCATGGTGCATGCATTAGTTTACAGGTTATTTTGTTGTCATTTGCATGGTGATTTTCCTCAAGTGACAACCATGTACAACCTTGCCTATGTCATTCCCTAGATAGCCATGATGTAGTGGGTTCCTTATTTGGTTGGGCTATGGATTGTTGGTAGATTTCGAATCTTGGTTGAGGTGGTCTGAGGAAATTCCCAAGGGTTGAGGGTGGATATGGTTTTCTCCAAGAAGCTCTTGACAAGTGGGTGGAGATAGGAAAATTCGTATGGGTATGGTGAATAAATTCTAAGGCATCCAAGCTTGTATTGGTTTTGGTGATATCTGGACCAGTTTAGATGAGATCACTATGACTTGAGGGCGGAGGTGGTTTAATCTATGGATTCCCTGTTTGGTTATGTTTTGGTCATCCCATGAGATCCCACATTCATGCTTGGAATATGGCATAGGGGTGATTAGGATAAATGAAAGATTTAGTTCAGTCCCAATCTATGGTTGGGTGGTACGTGGAAGTCCCTAACTTGGTTGGCATTGTGCATATATTATTATGTGTTGTTCTTTAATAATGATCTATGAGCACAAGTTCTAGTTTAATGTGTGATTTTACGACTACTTTGTCATCGCCTCATTCTAGTTCAATTTTGGTTACATGCATGTCATATTTCTCATTATATGGTGTGATCTTGTTATGATTCTATTCCATGGTTTGTGATCTATTTTTGTATGATTAGTTTTGTTGTGCTAATAACAATTACAGATTTAAAAACATGGGCTTTATTCTTGCTTTTTGTGCTAAGGTTTCTTTAGTTGTTAGTGCTTACAAACAGGTAAATTTCCTTAAGTTAAACAAGGCATTCATGAGAAAACTAGCTTCAGAAAGAAATACTGAAAAACAAACATGTACAGTGTAGCAAAACATCAAAGAGACACATTAACACAATGTTTTGATGAAGGAGTTCACCCCTCTTGAGCTACATATCCTTGGTCCAACTTCCATGGCTTGGGCCTCTGTATTAACTTAATGTGGAAAAAATGTGTTTACAAAGGTATATGGCTCCTAATACTTGCACCAATGTGTTCAAAATTTCCAAATTAGTCAAAAATGACTATTGGATCTCTGAAAAATGACTCTGACTGCTCTGGGTATGACCCCCTTCCCTGGTGGCTCTAAGCTTCCCTGAACTTCCCTGTGTCAAAATCACATGTAGAAGTCTTCTATTTCCTCTGAAACATATACCAATGTCTTCAGAAAGTTGAAATCATCAAAAATTGACTATTCATTTTCCAAAATTCGTCGAGAATTGAGCAAGATATGCTTCATTTATTTTTTCCTTAGGAAACCCCACTAAATCTAGAGAGACTCTAGTTAAGTCGACCAAAACTAGCAGTTATGCTGAATTAGGCGCTCCGCCGAAATATCCGCCAACTTAAACTCCAATTAATTAATATCAAACCAATTTAATTTATTGTTAAATATGATTAAGGGCGCACTTAGAACTGGGCCCAGCCCTTGGTTCGGGTGCATGGTCGCATGGGGTGGGGGTTGGCTCCCCTCCTTCCCTACAGGCCAATCCCCCTCCTTCCCCTGTCGTCGGCATTGTATGCATTAACTACTGGCCCCCTCCTTCCCCTGTCATCAGCATTGTATGTGTTAACTACAAATTCGTGGCAAGTGCTTTCAACACTTTCGCCAATGTTCCGTTGGTATGGCATGGAGTTTGGGAGGGGTAGGTCACTAGTTCAAACTCGCCCTTTGCCCATCCCATATACATTTTACCACATGTATAGTTCGGAGCCACATATATTTGACTTGGTATATAGTTTGTAATGTGGATTTAACTTTGGAATAAATATATATGTGGGTTTATTATGTTTATTATATATATATATATATATATATATATATATATATACATAATATATATATATATATATATATATTATAATATAATTATATATATATATAATAAAAACAAATTCAAATTCCACCTTGGAGCCAATTATGCAATTTCACCTTCACACAACCAAATTGGAGAATCCAGAGGTGACACTTGTCACATCCCAATTGGGCGAAAACTGAAGAAGTTTCCTTTGCCGACTGGACTGCCATGTCATCATTCTATCCTATTCTGCAATTTTTTTAGTTATTTAGGAAAACGAACAGTATGCCTTTTCTCCTTCATCCAGACTCTGTTTTCAGTGAAATGAATTGTGTTACGATTGTCTTGATGATACAGACTCAGTCGTACAATTTTCGAGCCAATCTAAGAACTTTGATTTTTGAGCTAAATATTGAGCACTTGATCATTCCTCCCCACTAGAAGCCTTTTGGACCCCAAAAGATACCATTATCTGACAAGTAGATGAGGGTACAACCCCCTCACCTTTCCAAGCTCGATCCAATTGGCCTTTGATGAATTTGTTTCCTTGAGCTCCTCTCTAAGGAAATCAATACTCACTTGCCTTGAGGACCCCGTTCTATACATGTACTTGTCTTTGCCCTTTTCAAGCTGATCTTGCATAGTTTGTTGCACCATTTCAGTCGTTCATAGAAACTAATGGTTTTTTCCATGTCCCCATCAAAATCAACACCCTTCTTACCAAGATGACATAAAAAAATATAATGCAAATAGATGACAAAGTTCACTACTTGGTTTTCTTGACTCAAGCCCGATTGTACATCTTGAAAGTATGAAATTTTTTGAACATAACTTTCATGTAAAACATAATGCTGCATGAATACAACAATTACATAACCAATAGGCCTAAAAGGCATAACAATAAACTTGTTGCTTATACCTCTTTTGTACCTTCAAACCAAGTGAAAATTTTGACAAGTATCCATCCAATCAAAGTGCAGGATCGATGCAACTTAATCTTTACACCATGGAAATCTTCTGAATGAAATAAGACGGCAAAGTTTATTGCATAAACCTGAACTCAAATGAACCTTTCAAGTTTGAAAGAGCATAAAAATTAATTGAACTGATCTTTTGGTTTGAAGCAACACATGCCTCTTGTTGTTTGCCACCCCACTGGAAGACTTTGCACACACATGAAAATGCATGCCAAGGAGCTTTGAAAGAAGAAATTTCAACAATAACTTTCCTCCAACATTGTGCTGCTCCCAAAAAATCTCTTATCAAAATGACGATCTTGGGTGTTGACCAATCAACAATGGCATCCAAGTTGAAGGGGCTTGCCTTCAACTTACCTCCTCCAATATCATGGCCAAATGCATCAAAGAAGTGTAACCCAACTTGTACTTTGATATCTTCAAAACATCCAACAATTTTCCTTCATAGATGACATGTGCATAATAAAACTTTCTAAACATGTTTATGTCACCCAAGTGGACAATTTCTTCAAGAAAGGACTCTTTTTTCCCATAATTCAAATACATGTATGTAGTAGAAGTGCTACAAAGAACATACAATATTAAAAGCCATACAAACCATTCTTGTTTGGTGTTATGTATATTCTTTCACTGACCTCTTTTTACAACTTTGCTTTGGCGTAAACTACTCCTTTTGTCCTTTTTTCTTGAAATACTTACCATTCCTCTTTGGAACCATAACCATCGGTGCACAACATGGCGTAAGGGATGATTGAATGAGCCCATTGTTCAACACATTTTTTGATTGCATTGGTGTCTCTACACTTTGCAATTTTTTCAACCCCTGCATGCTAACATCACAAAGAGAAACCTCTTGCTGCAAAGATATTTCATGTGAAGTTTCTTTCTCCTTGAAGGATGATTCTTTCACAACCTGAAATACTTCATCACTCTGATGAACTGAACCAACCAAATGAGAATTGAAACTTGCATTACATGCAACAACATTTTCATAAACAATATCATCATTTGGCTTAAACATGAGAAGTACTAAACTTTTAATTGAATTCACTAGTCTTTTTGCCTGCCCTGAATTAACCAAAGAAATGTTCAGCTTTTTGTGATGGACTCTCACAATGTACTCCACACCATCATTGAACAAGTGATACTTGTTTTCATGGAGGTAAAACATTGCTCTCCAGTCATACAAATATGGACTACCTAATACCACACCTGAAATATCAAGCGGTACCATATCTAACTCTACTTCGTCAACAAAATTTGTAATGATTGCAAACTTAAACAAACATTTTCTTGTAACCTGTAAACTAGTGTCTCTTGTTATCCATCCCAAAGGGTATGTTTTATGGTGAGGTATAGTTTCAAGATTCAATCTGTTGACTAAGTCTTCAGAGATTAGATTCGCTTGTGACCCACTAACGAAGAGTGTGTCAATCTTGGTGTGTTTAGATATGACCCTAACATGAAATAACTTAATTTGTCTCTTTTCATTTAGAGTAGCAGTAGTGTTACAATTTTGTGAACTAGTGCTTGCAATATCTTGTTTTCCTTTGATTCCCATGACAATGATTTTGTTTTCATCACCTGATTCAGAACCTAAATCTTCTTGAGTGATAGCAACGATTTTATGTTTCCCTTTATTGTTGAACTTATTTGGTCTCATTTCTGGATGCAATTTCCAGCAGTGGGCTTCATCATGCCCCTCTTTGGAACAATGTTTGCATGTGATTTTCTCCCTTCTTTCTTCACACTTGCATTTTTCTTCCCTTTCCATTTTCCTCCTTTCTCTTTCTCCTTACCCTTAGCTGGCTTTTTATTAATACTCTCTTCATAAGTGTTTATTCCTCTATATTCAAGATGTGTGGCTTGCACACATACTTCATCCAAATTAGTTGGATTGAACATAAGAATAGTGTGTTTAAAATAGGAATGTAAACCCCCAATATATTTCAACAGTGTATCTTTGGAATTCAATATCACTCCTAATAACAAATCCCTTTTCCTAAACTCCTATGTATAATCTTGGATTGTTTTGCCTTTAAGCTGCCTAAAATTCTGCCAACTCATAATGGATTTTCGCATAAAGGCTAAAGGATAAAACTGTCTTTTAATTGCATAAACAAATTCAACCCAAGAAATGGATAGCTTACCATGGATTCACATTTCCTCTTGAGCCTTTGCTTCCTACCAAACTAGTGCATCTCCTTCTAGCCTCAGTGAAGCCAACTGGATCTTTATGTCGTCTTCTTGAAGGTTTTTAATTTTGCAGTATAGCTCCAACTTTCAAATCCAATTGTCCAACTTTTCTGCATTCACCTCTCCATTTTACATGGGAAGGTTGATTTTTATGTCTAATTTGAATAATGGAGTTTTTCCTTTTGGGTTTTGAAATGAGTATGGGTAGTTTCAGTGGTGGTCGTGGAAGATGATGTTGTGTGAGATGATGAAGATGATGAGGAATATTATGAGGATGGTGGAGATGGAGGTGGCTTTCCACCATTCCCTTTGGAATCCTTCTCCTCATCTTTTTTGTCCTCTGAGATTCCTTCTCCATGTGGAAGTTTAGAACTCTCTCCGACCATTCTTGTGTTCCTCTCTTCATAGAGGATTTTAACCATCTCAGTCAAAGTATAGAAATCTTTCTTGAATTATTCCTCTTCTGAAGGGGGGACCTTCAAGCTCTCTTTTTCTAGACATAATGGCTATGGATTCAGGCTCAGCAATTTATACTGATTGTACCTCTTCAATATCAGTTGAAAACAAAACTTGAGGAGTTTCAAGTGCAGTTGGAATTGGATCTTTAGGTGGTCGATATTGTGGTCTTGTGGCTCTCCTTCTTCTAGGTATTACCTTAGGAGTTGCAACCAATAGCTTCCCTTCTCCTTTCTGTAACTTTAACCTTGTAAGCATCAAAATTTTGCAACCATTAGAACCCTAATTGCACAAACTCAAGTAATCAAGCAATTCAACCTTTGCTCTAATACAAACTTGATTGGCTTTTGTATGATTAGTTTTGTTGTGCTAATAACAATTACATATTTAAAAACATGTGCTTGGTTCTTGCTTTTTGTGCTAAGGTTTCTTTAGTTATTGGTGTTTACAAACAGGTAAATTTCCTTAAGTTAAACAAGGAATTCATGAGAAAACTAGCATAAAAAAGAAATACTAAACAACAAACATGTTCAGTGCAATAAACCATCAAAGAGACACATTAACACAGTGTTTTTATGAAGGATTTCACCTCTCCTAGGCTACATCTCCTTAGTCCAACTTCCATGGCTTAGGCCTCTGTATTCGCTGAATGTGGAAAAATTATGTTTACAAAGCTCTATGGCTCCTAATACTTGCACCAATGTGTTCAAAATGTTCAAATTGGCCAAAAATGACTATTGTATCTTTGAAAACTGACTCTGGCTGCTTTGGGTATGACCCCCCTCCCTGGTGGCTCCAGGCGTCCATGAACTTCCCTATGTCAAAATCACTTATAGAAGTCTTCTATTGCCTCTAAAACTTGTATTAATGTCTTCATAAGGTTGAAATAATCCAAAATTGACTATTCATTTTACAAAATTGGTCAAAATTTGAGAAAGATATGCTTCATTTAATTTTTCCCTATGAAACCCCGCTAAATCTGGAAAGACTCCAATTAAGTCCGCCGAATTCGGCGCTCCGCCGAAATTGTCTCCAAATTAAACTCTAGTTAATTAATATTAAACCAGTTTAATTAATTGTTAACGCAATTAAGGGCGTGCTTAGCACTGGCCCCAACCCTTAGTTCGGGCGCATGGTCGCATGGTCGCATGGGGTGGGGGTAGGCCCCCAGGGCTGGCTCCCCTCCTTCCTCCATCATCGACACTGTATGATTTAACTACAAATTCAAGGTAAATGCCTTCGACGCTTTTTTCGATGGTCCGTTGGTATGGCATAGAGTTTGGTAGGGGGAGGTCACGGGTTCAAACTTGTCCATCCCATATACATTTTAACATATGTATAGTTCAGTACCATATGTATAGTTCGGAGCCACATATATTTGCCTTGGTATATAGTTTGTAATGTGGATTTACCTTTAGAATAAATATATATGCGGGTTTATTATGTTTATTATTTAATATATATATATATATATATAGTTAAAAAACTATATAATATATAATAATATTAAAATAAAAACAAATTCAAATTCCACCTTTGAGCCAATTAGGCAATTTCACCTTCACACAACCACCACACTGGCGAATCCAGAGGTGACACTTGTCACATCCCCATTGGGTGAAAATTGAAGAAAATTCCCCTCACTGACTGGATTGCTGATAGGATAGCCATGTCATCATTATGTCATATTATGCATTTTCTTTAGACGTTTAGGAAAATGAACAACAAGCCTTTTCTCCTTCATCTAGACTTCGTTTTTAGTGAAACGAATTGTGTTGTGATTGTCTTGACGATACAGACACAGTTGAACAGTTTTTGAGCCAATCTTGGAACTTTGATTTTTGATCTAAAATACTGAGCACCTAATCAGTTTGATTGGCTCCTGGTTATTTTGTATGAATGCATGAGATAATATGTGTTTGTTGTAGCTAGTAAGAGAGGGCAATTATCCTTCTTAATGATTCTATAATGAAACTAATGAATTAGCGAACATATATGCGTTCATGACCTACATGTATTATGTTTACAAAGTGTTTGTATAAATGATTGTTGCATGTTATGTAATCTTGAGCAAGAATAAGACTCGGAAACATAACCTAAAGCCATACACAGACTGTTGAGAAAGTTGTAGAATTTTTTGGGCAGATTTGGGAAGTTGTCCTGTAGGCAAGCCCTAAAAATCTAGAACATGGTATATGGTTGCATGCAAAGAACTGAGGAATTTTGGTTGCAACCACACTAAGGATTGGGTTGTGCATGTAGCTGGAGGCCTTTGGCTACATTGACAAGCCTACATGCATTCATCTAAGTTGGAAGAAGTTCCATCTCAAAGGAGAGATCATGAGTGGAAATTGTTTGATATCTCAGTGATCATGTGTCTTTAGGTGATGCAATAAGGTTTGACAAGTGGACCAAAATTCCATAAATGGTTGGGTCATGCATAGTAACTCTCATCTCATATTTAACTTGGTAAGTATGTGAGAGTGGAGTGGGGTGTTGCAAAGTGGTATCAGAGAAGGTTGACATCACTAGACTTAGGGGTAGAAGCAAATTGTTATGCATATAGATTTGCACATATCTATATGTTTGGCATGTATGCGTGACAACTAGTTTATTTCCATACACATGCCAATCAATTTATTGTTATTGCAGTCATATACATGTTAGTTATTTCCGAATGGCAGTGATTGTGGTTATATGCATGCCAGTTATTGTTATTGAGGTTGCATGCATGACAATTAATGTATTGATTGTGGAGTGAATTAACATGTCCTTGATATTATTATGTATCGTACTAATCTGGATTAACATGTGCAGATGCAATAGCCATACCAGAAGTAAATTGAGGTAATGCTTTTATTTAGCTAACAATGGCATATTACAAGAAATGGAAGGTCAAGAGATGAAGAGCAAAATGGTTGAGTATAATTAATATGACTCCTCGTACATACTAGAAGAGAAATTCATGGGATGGGAGAACTCAGTTGATCCGGATTTAAACAGGAACGCAACAAAGTATAGAAATAACCATAAATATAGAGATGCAACGGAAATAATACTTCATTTCATTAATGTAAAACAATGAAATATGCTTACAAACAAAAATGGAAATAAACTAGCTAGGGCGATGGTAGCTTATCTCTGAGAAGAGATGTGGAGGCTACATGCCTCTGAGTTGTGTTACAATGAGGCTCGAAGGCCTATTTATTGTTGAGAAACAATGCAAAACCTTAAACATCCAAAAACCTAACCGTAGGAGATGAAGCGCCAAATTGTGGGCCCCGTTTGGGTAAATTGGTACATCAACTTCCCGGGGTCGTAACTTTGGCATATGATCTCCATTTGACACGAACAATAGCTCATTAGAAAGATCTATCCGAGGACTATAACTTTGGGAAGAGAAACATTAGTTATTAATCAATGTTGCTCCCTGTTTTCCAAAAAAACATCGTTTAAGGCCTCAAAACGGTTCTGGAAGTTCAGAACGTGAAAAACTGCTAAAAATAGTAAATTGTGCTACAATTAAGGAAATTGAAAAACTGAAAGAGACAGTTGTGGGGGTCCAAGTGGGATAGGTGGGTGTCCACCAACATCCACCTGGATCATTCCTCCCCCCTTAGGAAGCAATGTTCCCCATTGCATTGAGTTCCTCCTTGAGATGAGGAAGCTTCTGCTGCGCTGGGTCCCTGGTGAGTTGTTATGCAACCTCTTATGTGTCCAGTAATGGTGGGAAGCATGGTCGAGGGTGGTACACATTGAAAACTTGGTATAGGTGAAGGAATGAGGGAATATTGTGCTCCAAAGCATTGTTTCCCACAACCTTGGTAATGGTGTAAGGACCATGTCGAAGTGGTCTAAGCTTTTGATGGGTTCTTGTAAGGCGTTCTTTCTGTAGATGCAACCAGACTTTGTCGCCCACCTGAAACTTGTGTGGTACCCCTGTGGGTGAGGAGAAGTTGTTCCTATGTTCTTTCATGACCGTATCCCTCTGGTGTTGCTGCTACATGGAGGAACCCTTTGCGGGGGTAATGGATGTGGCGACGATCTTCCCCTTACTTTGGGAGTGAACCAGACAAAAAATGAATTTCCTAGTCTGGGAGATGAGCTTGCTGCCTTTCTTAGCAGTGATCAAAGAGGTGGCAGTAGGTGGGGCTACCTCCGGTATCCTGTATAATGAATTACACAAAGAAATAATGACAGCGCGAGGCCTTGACTCATATACAACATGTCGCCTCCACAAGTATGGTTGCCCTAATAATACATCACAAACATCTAGATGTGCAACATCACACAATACCTCATCTGTGAAGGGTTTGACGCTGTAGGGAAGGCAACACTGATGACGAACTCAGAGATTTCATCCTTGGTGAAGCCACCTGATACTATATGATTGTGGGTGTGATGTAGTTAGTAGGCCCAACTGCTTCGCGACCTCTGCTGAAATGAGGTTCTTTTGGCTGCATAATGAATTGCAGCGGCAAACCCTTCACCCACATTTGTGAGTGGAAAAGACGCTCTCCCTCCTCTGGATCTTCGAGCTCATTCTTATGGATCTTGGTGGTGGCTACAGTGGCGATGGTCTTCGCGTTAATGATCTTCTTCCCTTTTCCATTCCCCTTGTCAGGTTCTGACTCAGGGTTGGAACATGCATTTGATTCTGAAGCCTTCAACTCGGCCACCAACGACTACTTGGTCCAACACTCACTTGTGTTGTGAGTGGGGCTCTTATGGAACTCGCGCCACTTTCCTGTGTCCTTCTTTGACTTCGTGGTGTTGTTCTTTTCTTGCGGCTTCAACGGGTTATCTTGGGTCACCCTGCCTTGTCTTTTTCCTTTGGTCTTCGGATTTGTAGATCCAAAGTCTCGCTTCTTTTGTTTAAACTTCTGCTCGATTTTGACAGTGTATTAATACGCCGTCGCGAGCGAGGAGATGTTCAGGAACTCCATCTCTTCCTGGATTTATCTATGTAGGTAGCCGCGGTATTTGAGTACCAAATGTAGCTCAGAATCCTTGATACCCAACAGTGTGTGAAGGGTGTGAAGGGTGTGAAAAATGTTTGACATCTTGGTCCCTTCCCTGCTGCAACATGGTCCACTTTATGTATTTGTACTCGTAGCTTTTGACAGGGTAGTACTGCTCCTTAACGGCATCCTAGAATGAATTCCAAGTGGGTACGATTGAAAATAGTGAGCCTGTACTTTCATCCTTCTGCTCGCATTAAGTTTCCCACCAGTCCTTGACGTGGGGGGCTGCTTTGAGAAGAGTTAAAATAATCATTTCCCGACTAGAAAAATCATGAACAGAAAAATACCCATCTAGCAGATTTAACCATTTATCTACGGCATTTGCATCTATCTGACCCTCACATATGGGGATTTCAAAATTAACTTGTACCTTAAAGGGTGTGGCGTTTCCAGAGTAGCCATTGGAAGCCGATGTGTCACCTCTGGGTAGCCGCTGAAGGATCTGGCCAAAGTTTTCCATCATCACGTTCCTTTGTCGCTCGAGGGCTTCTTCGAGCAAGATTTTGATAAGATCTCCTGCCCCCTCATCTTTCTTTCCATCCAATATGGGAGGTCATTGGGATTTGTGAGGCTGGTCTTGCAAAGGTTCGACCAGTTCAAGCCCTAACTCCTTATATCCTAACCTCGTTGGGGACATGCAAATAAAAACAGAGAAAATGCAAACCGCTCTAATACCACTGATCTAGATTTAAACAGGAACACAAAAAAGTATAGAAATAACCATAAATACAGAGATGCAATGGAAATAATACTTCATTTCATTAATGTAAAATATTGAAATATGCTTACAAACAGAAATAGAAATAAATTAGCTAGGGCGATGGTGGCTTATCTCTAAGAAGAGATGTGGAAGATACATGCCTCTAAATTATGTTACAATGAGGCTCAAAGGCCTATTTATTGTTGAGAAACAATGCAAAACCCTAAACATCCAAAAATCTAAGCCTAGGAGATGAAGCACCAAATTGTGGGCCCCATTTGGGTAAATTGGTACATCAACTTCCTGGGGTCGTAACTTTGGCATACGATCTCCATTTGACATGCACAATAGCTCGTTAAAAATATATATCCAAGGACTATAACTTTGGGAAGAGAAACGTAAGACAATGACCCATGTTGCTCCCGGTTTTCCCAAAAAACATCGTTTAGGGCCTCAAAACAGCTCCAGAAGTTTAAAACTCGAAAAAATGCTAAAAGTAGTAAATTGTGCTATAATTAAGGAAACTGAAAAACTAAAAGAGAGAGTTGTGGGGGTCCAAATGGGATAGGTGGGTGGCCACCAACATCTACCTGGATCATCAGTTGAGAGAAAGGACAGGGAGACTCTCCTGATATAGAAGATACATTAAGAAGTCTGAAGGCAAATATCATAATTTGTAAAGCACATAATGAGCAGTTGATTGGATCACAGGAAAGGATTGTGAAAGCTCAAGAAAAGAAAGATGATGCTAATGCAATTATCCTCCAAAGCCTTTGAGATTTGTAGAAGCAGGGACATTTCAGAATTAGTCATGGAGATATACAAGAAGAAAATACTAATGGGGTAGATGAAAGTAGGTCTCAGAAAAGGTATAGGAAGGATCATGATGATATAATAAAGGGTGGCAGATCCTTGAGTACACCAGAGAGGAAGGCTAGTACACATGGATTTTATTATAGTTCTACTTCTAGGAGACATCATTTCCATCACCATAAATATTATTACAGGAGAAGTGAGAAGGAGTATTTTTTAAAGGAATTTAAGAAAGTCAAGACTCCTACTTTTGATGGTGAGATGACCAAATTAGAAGATGCAGAAGCATGGTTGCTTGGAATGAGAAAATTCTCTAGACTTCATGATTACTCAAATAATATGAAAGCCAAGATATCTACCTTCGATCTCAATGGAAAATCAAATATCTGGTGGGAAGATGTCAAGCATGTCAAAGTCATCATGGAAGAGAAGCTGGCTTGGGAAGAATTTGAAGAACTCTTTCAGAAGAAGTACATGTATGAGAGGCATTATGATTAAAGGGCCAAGGAATTCTATGAGCTCAAGATGGGTTCCATGTTAGATGAAGAATATGCAACCATATTTCTATAGCTATTGAGATATGTGACATATCTCAAGGATGTAAAAACAAATATCCAAAGGTTCATCAGTGGATTTCCATTATCATTCAAAGATCATATTGTGTTTGATGACCCTTAGTCATTAGAGGAAACTATCAGGAAATTGAAGCATTGTTATGAATAGGTGAAACACAAGCCTGAGTCCAAGCATGAATGGAAGGGTAATGAGAAGAGTAAAGGAAAATGGCCCAAGAAGCGAGTAAGATCTCAAGATGTAGGTGAGGAGGAAAATGTGGCTCTCCAATAGAAGTTCAATGCAGTTGAGAAAGGACATGGGCCTTAGCTTGTGGAGCAATAAAATAAAGGAAGTGGTAGAGAACCTTTGAAGTTTTGGATTTGTGGTAGAGACCATCGCAAGAAGGATCATCCATTATATCAGGGTGGCATGCCTCATATCTACAATGCCCAAGAGGTGAGGATAGTTGGAGATGTAGCTCAGAGCAATCCTTAGATCTATGCAGCAGTTGATAATAGGTAGGCAGACCACCAAGCATCTATCATCGAGATGGAAGGTAAGTTGGGTGATGAAGTTGTTTCCATTTTGATTTATCCAGTATCAAATTATAGTTATATTAGTCATGACCTCGTGGATCAATGTCATTTGAATAAGGAAGTTGTTGATGGTGTTGGACCTGCCAATATTCAGGGGATATCCCCGGTATGAAGTCCCAACTAGACCTCACACAGTTTGGTGTAGGATTCCCATCCAGTACGATGGCCTGGTTGCCAGTATCATATAGATTTTCCTTAGCTCTTATTGTTTAGAAGATGAGAGTAGTATGCTTGTATCTTCAAAAAGCGAGGTGAGTATGCCTGGTGAGTTTGTAATGTAACTTGTGTCTGGGTTCTCTTATTGTAAGGGGAGAGAGTAAAGTGAGCCTCTAGATCAGATGTAGTAATACCACCCAGGTAGAGACACACAAGAGCCAACAAGGGTTTTTCCAGCATCCAATAGAGTAGTCCACAGTGGATGCAGCAGTCGTTAAAATCGAAGTGCAAGGAAAAACACATACACCATCCAGCAGTGTAGTCCACATGGAGGTGATGGTCATTATAACCAGTAGACAAGGATGGCCTGTCTAATGTCCTGCGAAGTAGTCCACATGGATGAGACAACAATGATAAACAATAAAACACATCTTCAACAATGTAAGTACTAAAATAACCAATGTAGTTCAACTATCTTAGTACAGGTTAAGCAAGCATGCATTACAAATGTTTAAAGAGTCTTACAAACATATATAAAATATGTGTGAAAACGTGTTGGCCTTAACATGATTTTGAATTAAGCAAAAGTCCCAAGAAACATCTGTACACCATACATCACTAGTCCCAGTAGTGGGACATTGGAGCCACTCCTCGCTTCTCAAAGAATAGACTACAAACTCTCAAGGCTATGTGGGAGGAGCCAAGGTGAAAAGTCCTTTGCCCGTACAATGGGAGGGGTATATATATCCAAGGGTGATGCTTGACACCTGTGACTCTTGGACTGCCCTTGTGACTGTTCAACTTCCCATGACTTTTCAACTGACATAACTCTTCGACTTTTGTGTGTGTCCAATGGACTTCACTTTACATTACATTCAGTTACAATGGATATGGCCCATAATGGTGATGTGGCTGAGATAGCTCATGATACAACTCGGCATGACACAATTGACATGTATTTGCTGACTTTGGTGTCCATGTCAAGTTGTTGTGCTACTGAGTGATGGATGTACCCTTGGTGTGCTTTATCTTCTCCTCTGCATGGCATAGTGTTGCGGGGTCCTTGATGGTATTGGTCTTGCTTGATGGTTCAATTCTTGTGTTCCTTTTGCTTGTTGCTTGATATGCTTGGTACATCCGTCCAACTACAACCAAGTCTTCTAGCATGTGTGCTCCTTATTCATTTTGTTCCTCATCTGCACAATTTTTGGAGGCAGGGCAGAGCAAGGGTCAGTTGGACATCTCTACACAATTTTTGGGAACAGTGCAGAGCAAGGCACCAGATGACCAGCTGGGCATGTCTGCACAATTTTCAGGAATAGTGTAGATCGAGGTCTCAGAGCAGTGTAGGCTTCCGATAGGCAAGAAAGAGGGTTGATGACTGTGCTTGAGAAATGCACAATTCAGTTGGACATGGAGTAAGTTTATGCGCAATTTTGGGGGGAAAACAACCTTCTCACCACTGATATTGTGTAGTGCATCTGACCTAGTGGACAACCTCAAGCACTACACAGTTCTGGGTAGCTGAGCAAGGTCACTGAGGGTTGAGACTATGCAGTGCACCTCAGTCAGTGTCTGGTGGAAGAGGGTTGTCCAATCGGGTAGATTTTTAGGAAAAAGGCTATGTCGAAAGAAAGTGAAATTGTGCAGACTGACATTTTGATCATACACTTAGCATACTTGATGATGAGACAACACAGACCACCATAAAAACAAGACAAAACATGCCCTTTGTGAGTTTGTCTTGGAGTTAAGAATGACAAGCACGACACTTGTGATAGACCTTCGGATGACCGTGACGACACTTGCGCAAAAGTTCTTACAACTTTGTGTGTGAGTGTGACGGGTGTTCACATAGCGAAGACAACCCAAACACACAAAGACAAACCTTCAAACTCACCAGAACTAGATCGCAAGCATGACAAAGAAATCAACATGCCAAAAGACAATTGTTGGTCAAACAAGCAAATGGGTGAAAATACTTCACAAGGGCTCATGGGGTGAGCTCAAGTGTTTGCAACCATCAAAGAAAAAACCAAGGAAGGCTCTGAAATTTGTATGCAAGCCAAAATTTTGGAGGGTGTTGCAGTCGCTACAACACTTGGCAACACACTGGTTGAATACCATCTTCTATGTTTTGGTTCATTTTCAGCACAAGTCCTTCGCTTTTTGGGGAGTATTGATTCATTGTGTATATCACTTCGACATCCCCACTTACCCCATGGATAGAAATGGTTCACCTTGTACTGACTCAATTGAACACAACACAAAATTCATCCATATTGCAGTGTTTCAAAGTGGGAAGGTTAATTTGGCTTGCGAGCTTAAGATTTTCAGAGTATAAGTTTTCATCTCTGGTGTTTCTCTGCTGCCAACAGGCCTGGACAGGACCCAGGCAGATTCACGCAGGAACACAAACATTGCTTCATTGCCAGCCTAGACAGTACCTCGGTGGAGTTGCTTGCTTCACCTCTTTGTGCAAGAAGCCTTTCTCTTCTTTTGCCTTTGTTATTTTTTGAAAGAGGACTGTGCATAGGCACTTATTTATTTTTGGGGCGGAAGAGGGATCCTAACTTATTGAGATAAAAAGAGGTTGTTCCTTTAGAGAAGCATGCAAATACCTCTAATTTAGGCTTGCTAGTTTAAATTCTCCCTTTCTTTGTTTCTACTAGTTGGATAAGCTTGAACACACAGAGTAGAAAACTGAGTATAGGCATGAGGTTTTCCAGACTGGACATGGGTTCATGGTTTGTCCAAAACTTTCCTGACAGACAAATCGTATTTTTTGTCAAGAATTCATCAGCTAGAAGCTACAACCAAGAACAAAGAAGATGGACACAGGACAGGCGAAGTGCTACAGTTTTAGAAGACTCTTTGAACTTTATCCACATGCACATTCAGAATCCAGAACGCAGTGTGGTACAACACTTATTTACAAAATAAAACAACTAAATAGTAGATAAAATTAGCAAAGCAAAGAACAAACAATAAATCAAAGAAGAAAAGAAAAGAAAATAATAGAACAATAATGAAAGAACTATGTACACAGTGCAGGATGCAACCCCCAATCCTTGAGAATATTATTTTAAGTCTTGGCCATTGACAGGGAGCGTGTCAATCTTCTTGTCAAGTGGTTGTAAACGATATGTGTGTTGGCCAAGCTTCTTGTGAACAATGAATGGGCCAATCCATAGGGACTAAAACTTTGTGTGTTTTCCTTGTCTTCACGGGGTTTATCCCACTTCAAGACTAAGACTCCCTTATCAAAGAATCCAGAATTGTAAAGAACTTATGGTGACTCCATTTCATTATTGATTGTTTTAAAAATGAGTTCAAGAATACAACACAGGTATGCTCCTATGGATAGATCAAGAATTCTAGGTTTTCCAAATTTCATGCCCAATAGTGATTGGTTAATGTATCTTCCATTGATTAAAGATAAGAAGGAGATGATGTTGTTGTACATTTATTGAGGTTTCATATGCACATCCATAAGCTTAAAATCAAATTTCATGAAGATTTTCTTGTGAATTTTTTGATGACAACTTTGGAGGAAAAGGCTAGATATTGGTATGAAAATCTGCCTGCTACTAGTATATGTTCATTAAAGCATTTTCATACTATTTTTATGAGGAATACAGAGGGGATTATCCATCTTTATTGCTGATTCAAAATTGTTGTGATCATTTTGAAAGTTTTTTCAATATCTAGAAGATTACTATGATGATACTCAGTTCACAAATGATGAAATACCAGAAGCTTTAGATGGAAATCTTTTCAACATTATGAACAAAAAGTAGAAGCCTTACTTGATTTGTCTTCCCCTCAGGAAGAAACCGAGGATGTATGTTGTCTATATGTTCATGAATATTCCCCACTGGAAATAATTCTTGTAGCACCACGACAAACTGATCAGCCAGAGGTAAAGGAAGAAATTCAGTAACCTGAACCTGATCAAGAAGAGGACAACATTGAAAATCAGCAGGATATTTCAGATACCATGGATGAACACATTAACACTGTGGTTGTCTCAAATGCAGAAGATCAAATTAAAGAAAAAATTCCTTGTACTAATTACAAATTAAAGGTAATTGAGCATATTGTTGAACATTCATTTGTCGATTTACAACAGTCTTGTGATCTGAAAGACGAACCAGCAGAACTTAATCTTCTTGATCCACAAGAACATTTTCAATAAGTAGTGTTTTCTTTAGTGATTAACGACCAATCAGATTTACATGATGAAGATATTATGTTGCATGTTTTCCATTATCCTTTGTTCAGTTTATCCCATTCACTGGTGAAGGGAAAATTTTCGAGATTCATTAATGCAGCTATTGGATCCAGTGGAAAAGTTGAGTTGCCATTTTCTGAATTTATTTTTCCACCTAAAGAAGTAGAATGCAAACTTTAGTTAAGTATCCATTTGCTTGAATGGCTGCACTGGATGTTTGTTATCACTTGATATGGCAGCCATTTTATCAGATTAAAGGAGGTAGCAGAGTGCAAATAAGCACAATACCTTGAGCATTTTTGTTTTTCAAATCATTCTTTCAAGTTTCAATTTCAGATTGCAATAAGACTTTCAGTTCAGTGTATATTTCAGATTCCAGTGTGAAGAATGGTTTTGATTTTAGTTTGAGAATTTTTCAGTAACAGAGATTTTATGGCAAAACAAGTTGCAAGTTTTGGGATCAGCCCAATGGATCAAGCCACTAGTCTATGGTGTTCTTGACACTTCACTAGGAAGTGCCATCCCTCACTGGTGCCACTGTTAGGGTCCTATAATTTTTATAGGATTGCTTGATTATAGCTGATGATTATTATATTTTTGATATTGTAAATAATATTCCATATTGTATATTATTTCCAAAAAAGGTCAAAACCTTAAGGGAAAAAAAAAAAAAAATGCTTGCAAGACGAAATGCAGCATTAGAGGATAATTAAGTATGTTTATATTAAATTAATCACATCATTTAAATGTGATTAAATGAAATTGTAATAAAGGCCTTGGTACTATAGTTTTATTTTATTATAAGGTTGCAAACGACAAAAAGGGATTTTGTCACATGGGGTTAAAGAAGTGCGACTTTCCTGCATCCACGTCATTCATCTGTCTCATGATCAGTTGAAACTATGCTTTTTCCTATAAGCCACATTGACTTCAAACATTGTTTCCAAACCAATGGGGAAGAATTTTCAGAAACTGAAAGATGTTTTTTCTTCCAATATCTTCATGTACAAAAAACCTCTCTCAGTTTTCTAACAACTATTATGGTTTGGGATATATAGATGAAGCTTTGCAGACATATTTTCCCAAATTTTCTTGTTTAATCATACTTTTGTAGAACATATTGTGGCCAATAAGAGATGACTCTTGAGAAAATGGAGTTTTATGTTCCTAATATTCCAATGTGCAATAACCTACTTCATAGTTTACACAGCTATTACAGAATGAGCGATACATTTACATCTTTACAGCCTATTTTCAGACTATGAAAATTCCTATTTCAGTCACCTTTTTGCAGTGAATATTGGGAACAACTGGAGCTGAATTTTGGTAAACTGAGAGAGGTTTATCTCAAGAACATATTTATCTACTATAACCTCTCTCAATTTTTACAAATCTATCTAGAATTGAGATATACAAAGGGATGATTGGACCTTATGTTGGAGGATTTCGAGAGGAAAATGTTCAAAGACAGTTAGCCACCTCATCAACTAAGAGTTGCAATCAAATTCAAATTTCTCTTCTTTGTCAATAGAAATCCATAATGATAATGCCAAGTAGATACATTAGTTTTTAATGTCCTACATTTCATTTCTATTTGTGTAAAACAGTTTCGGATATTTGTAAAAAGATCTTGAGATTTTTATCAAGATATTTTAGTTTAGAATTTGTATAAATACTTCATCATTTGAATTAAGAAAAGGTTTGTATTTGTAATGAGAAAGAATACCATTCATTGTAAAATTGTTCACTAAGTTCAGGTGACCTTTTGTAGTAATACAAGACAAGTTGTTTCAGGATTCATGTGTCATATCTATTGGTGAAGTGCATCTATTTTTCTTTGTTTATTTTCTCTGTCTATCATGCTTATGTATTCTCTATTCTCAATTAACCAACAGAAGGTGTGATAAATAGGATTGATTACCTAGAGTGCCCTATTTTTGCTGTTGTTAATTCTACATGTTTTCCTCTGATATCAAGCTAAAGAATTCTTAATTTCTCTTTAGCTTCAATTGAATCTATTTCCATTCTTCTACTTCATTTCATTTATATCTAAAAGATCCAATAGTATTCCTAGCTTGCCCTGTTTCACTTAAGCTTGATACTTTCGCAAATTGATCACCCCAAGATCTTTTGACTCCATTTCCCAATGGCCTTCCCTTGTTGTTCCAACCAAACCAATTCAAAAAAAAAAACTCTAAGCCCAATAACTAGCCTGAAATTCCTAGTAAACAAAGCTAAATCTCACAGAGAGATCCCTCTATGAGTTTAGGAGGGCTAGATACTAAACTTGAAAGCGGTTTTTATGTTGCCTTTGTGGCTTTTTCTTCAACCTTGAAATTATGGAACACTAGCAAGTACGTTGCATTGTCGAAAACAAGTGATACAAGAATCCCAAACCTTGAGATGATGTTCTTCTTTAGGAAGTTGATGACTTCCTAGTCATTCACTTGTTTCAACAGAACTGCTTTTGTCCACCACATGAAGTAATATGTAGTAGTTAAGATTTAGTGGTGTTGCTTTAACAGATGTGGGAAAATCTCCCCAATGATGGCCAAGCCCCACTATTGGAATGGTTCTTCCACTGCAACAAGATGCAGTGGGGTTGTTGACCCTCGTTTTCCACTAGCACATCTTTGATAGACCGGACACTTACAGGCATAGGCATGTGCATCTTTGAATAATGTACGCCAGTAGAAACTGACTCGAATGACCTTGTGCACTATTTTGTTTCCCGTGAAGTGACCCCCAGTTGATCTGTCATGGAGGTCATGTAACACCCTCTTCGAATCTTGTGCATCCAGGCACCTGAGCAAAACATTGTTGTCATGTTTTATGTAAATCACTCCATGCACCAACTAGTAAGATAGAGCTTTCAGTCGAAGTGCCCTCTTCTGCCACATAGAGAAGTGAGAGGGCATGGTTCCATGCTCAAGGTATTGGCGCACGTCTACGTACCAAGAGTTTCCGTGTGAAGTGGGGGAGGCTCGATTGACATTATACGTTTCAATTCCTTACTCCCAACTGACGAGCTCTTCTTCCTCTTGCACATGTACTGCTTCCACTGCTAATTTGCAAAGATTGTGACCCTTTATGGTGCAAACTAGCTTGATGTCAAGGTCATATTCTTGTATTCCTGTCATCTAGTTTTCCCATCTTTCACCCAGCTCTTGCTGGACAAGCAATGATCTGATTGTTGGGTGCCCACAAAGACAATGCAATGATTTTTCAAGAGGTAGGGTCTGAAGTGTTTAACTGCCTTGTATAATGTGTATGCTTATTTTTCCACAACAGGATAGTTCATTTCAGGTCCTTGCAAGCTCGTGCTCATGAAAGAGATGGGTTGTTCATTATTCAACTCGTCTTTCTGAGTGAGCACAGAAGTGAGTTAAGTGTCGGAAGCAAACATGTAGAGCAATAAATATTTGTTGAAATTTGGGTTGTATAGTGCAGGCGCCTCTGGTATAGCTTTCTTAATCCAAGCAAATGCTTATGTTTCCTTTTTCCCCAACTGTACACTAAATCCTTCTTGGTCATCTCTTGAATGGGTTTGACAATCTATGCATAATCATAGATGAACTTTCTGAGGAATTTGATCTTCCCTAGGAAGGACTGCATAGCTTTCTTGTTCACAGGATAAGGAATCTGCATGATGGTTTGAACTATGTTCGGATCTACCTTGATCCCACTCTTGGCAATGATGTGCCCAAGGAGGTTACCCTTAGACACTACGAAGACGCTCTACTTGGGATTCAAGGATATCTCGTACTTCCAACATCCCTCAAATATTTTCTTGAGATGGCGCAGGTGGTATGATTGTTGTCTAGAAAATATTGTCACGTCATCGAGGTAGACCACTACGCTCTATTAGATCAGCCCACGGAAAGCGATGCCCACTACACATTGAAATGTAGTGCCTGCATTTACCAACCCAAACAACATTCTACGGTAAGTGAACATACCCCACTTGGTATGGAATGTTGTTTTTAGTCTATCAGGCTCTACTACCAGAACCTGATTATGTCTTGAGAAACGTCTAGGAAAGAGAACATATTTGCTCCAAATATTGTCTGTAATATATGATCCATAGATGATACTGGGTAGTTATCTTTATCTGAGGCATGGTTTAGATTACAGAAATAAACGCTTAGGCGGATCTCCCTGGGCTTCTTCCTGAGAGGGACTAAGTTTTAAACCCACGTGGAATGAAGAACCTTGTAAATGATCCAAGCATCTAGTATCTTAGTCAATTCTTTCTATATGAGAGGCTCAAGTGATGGATGCACTTTCCTTAGCTTCTGGTGAAACGGCTTGGGCTCTTCTTTGATTGGAATGAAATGTTGGATTACTTGCGTGTCATATGTTTTCAAGTCATCATACATCCACGTGAACACATCACAGTACTATCTGAACAGGCAGACAAAAGCTTGATGTTCTTCTGGTGTGCAACATGTACCAAGATTCACGAATTTTAGATATTTTTTAGTTCCCAGGTTGATCTGTTCGTAAAACATTGTGGAACTATGGGTTAAGGCATTCACGGGCCCCTGAAAGCAGTTTTGTAGGCCATACAGCTTCTCGAGTGATACCACACCCTTGGGGATGATGTTTCCTTTACTGTCATCAGCTGCAGTTTGTAGAGACTGCTCGTGCTCGTCTTCATCTATCATTTCATCCTTGAAGACGTCAGCGTTAGCCATGAAATGTAGTATTTGTTGATCATCATCAAAAACACATAAATTAGTGATTTTACTAGGGATAGATGGATTATACAAAATTTCAACATAAAACATATACCTAAGCGGTGTCATCCTAGCAGTTGCATCTACCAGAGCATCTGCAGTTGTATTACGCATTCTTGGTATAGAAATTATATTGAAAGCTTGGAAATTAGAGATAATTCATCATACCTCTTTTTGATAACTCTTAAGCTGAGGTGAAACACATTGTTTGGTGTTATGTACCTGATGCGCCACAATCTCTAAGTCACCTACCACTTTAAGCACAACAATGTTGAGGCTTCTGGCTTTATGTAAGCCCAAAATGAGTGCTTCATACTTGACAGTGTTTTTCGTGCACTCAAACTCCAAGCGGCTTGAGACTAAATGTTTCCTTTGCAACAGGTCTATCAAAACACAACTAGATCTAGAGCCCTCTTGTGTATTAGATCCTTTAAAGCATATGGTCCACATATTATCTATATAGGGACCTCTTGGCGTGCTAGTACTATTGTCACTACTGTTATTACTATTACAATCTATGGTACAGGTTTCATTTTCGCCAGTTAGGCAAGGAAGGAGACCCACCTGTGTGTCTAGTGGGGTTGGCGTTGGCTATGCAAGATAACACCCCAGCTACGTTTCCAGAAAGCAATTGTGGAACATGAGTCCTGCGAAAGCCAACGGTTCATTTTCACCATTCATGGGAGTAACGTTATGTTTAATGTATCTTTTGGAAAACACCCAGATCTGGTTGTTTATGCCCTTGTGCAGAATCCATAAGTGTGACCAGTCCATAGCAAAGTATCCTTGCAGCTTGTTGGACCAGTCTTTGCTGAGTAAGCCGTATGCTCCTGGGATGTCCAAAATCACAATATTAATGCACTGATGAACTTATCTGTCGGATGATAACCGGATGATCACATCCCGGAGTTCACCAATGGCTAGCACACATGTTCTATCAAGTTGCATGATCTAGGTAGTTGTGTTACTCCATTTAGTGTTGATCCTCTTAGCAATGGAGAGTGACATGACATTGATTGATGCACCAAACTCAACCAAATAGTTGTGAACATTGAAGTTGAATATATCGAATGTTAACAAAAATGGTGGGCAGAGTGAGTTTGTTTTCTCCATACAGAGTGTGTTGAGAGTGGATGCGAGTGAGACGGGAGACTTGCTTAGTCCCTTGCTGGAAGAGGTAACTATGTCTATGGAGGTTTTCCCCAGTGTGTGCAAAAGAATATCTTGCTGACCCGTGATCTTGGTTAACTCATACAGAGAGATGTTTGAATGGGTCTTTTTCATGTCTTCAACAATGTTGTAGTCCAGAGCAGGAAGACTCATCGAGATTTATGAGGGTAGACTTGTGTTCGTGTTGTTCAGTGGGCTGCTCTTGTCTTTATTGCTTACATACGTACCTTTTACTATAGCTATCTTCCTAGACTTGCTTTGAGTTTTCTGTGTTGAGATGACTAGCGGATCAAGTGATCTAAGCAGATGTTTTCTTACCTTTTATTTCGGTGTCTCAAACATAGTGGGGCCCTCTGAACTTCTCAAGTTGTATCGATTGTTTTGCTTTGGGACCAGACGGTTGCTCGGAGGCTCCTTCTCGATGGTCATTTGTTGGGCAGTGCAATCACATTGATACATGTTGATTACACGCCTAGCACTTGGAGCTTCATCAAATGCAACAACTTCATCCTCATCTTCATCCTCAAGCTGAGTCTACTCATTTTCCGCGAATTGGTCGGTCAACTATGTAGCCAAAGCGCTCATTCCTTGGTTCCATCCTAAGCAAGTCTTCTCTGAATGTCATTCTCTATGGAACTTGTAATAATGATCTGTCCTGATTGAATCCAGGTTGAGCATAAGGTTAGACCTCTGCACACGTTTGGCTGGGTGGCTACTGTTGTTGCCTGAAGTCATATTTTTCCTCTACGCAAACTTGGGAGGCCTACTATTCACTATTGTCTCGCTCGTCCATTGTTTGAGTTTGGAAACTTCAGTTGTCAAGGACTTGACGAGACTAGTAAGGCTCTCACTTTCACTTGCTTCCTTTTCCTTTGCCTTACTCACAGTATTCTGAGACCTCTTGCCCGCGTCTTTAGAGTCCTTAGCTGATTCGTCATATACAATGACTCCAATAGCACGCAAGTCTTTTTCCACAGCAATTGCCTCTTAGAAATTTTTGAATAGTGTTGGTTTCGCAACTCGCTTGACGAACTAGGAAATGTTGGTAGGGAGTGTAGACGTGTAGTAGTCAACAATTATGGATTCATGAGGTTTTGTGTCTATTGTGAACTTGTTCAAGATACAGTTAAAACCCTAGTTAAAATCTTTGAATTTTTCTTTCTGATCCATGTTGAGACTACCCAACTCTTTTAGCAACATGGCTAGGGTTTTTTCTTTAGCAATCTTCTCAAGGAAAATTCTCTTGAACACCCCCCAATTTTGAATGGAGTTCACAGGAAGGCTGTGGTACCATACAGTTTCTCTACCATCCAAGGTACATGGAAACAGTCTACATGCAACATCATCATAATGTACCTCGAGTGCCTGTATATGTAGGTAGAACGTGTCTAAGTGTTCTTCTGCCTTCACTATCTTGTCAGGGTCATACTTTGTTAACAACTTCTTTGCATGCCTTGGAATCCTGTGCAAGACACCTGGGAGTGCCAATGGGCCCTGAGTCATCCATTCCATATTTTGGTCAGCCATGTTGTCCTCTTATTCGTCCTCCTCCTCTTCTTCTGAATCTAACGGTTTTACCTCTGAATCTATTGGTTCATCTCTGCCTTCGCCTCCTCTTTTTCCTTCCTCTCCACTTCCTCCACCAAAACCTGAGCCCAAGAGTATTAGGTTATCTTCTTCTCCTTCTTGGAACACTGGAGGTTCCTCTTCGTTTTCAACAACTTCTACCAACTCTTCAAGAGTTGCAAGGATTTCTTCTTCCATAGATGAGACTACCACCCATGTGGCAGTAGCCTTTTGCTTCTTCTATGAATAGGGAAGAGTATGCACTCCTGGAATCAGACCGACAACTTTAGAAAATTGACGAATGATGGGATGGACAGTGTGGATGTGCTTATACAAAATATCTTGTTTAGGTCTGGGAGGTGAGGAATAACCAAATTCAAAGTTGCACGTAGGGGAGAGGGACTTTGTGTTACTGCCTTGACCAGATGATAGATAAGTGGGGTTTGTGGGACATTCATCCATAAACTTCTGGTGGCCCTCCTTCTAGCACCAAAAATGTTGATGGTGTTGGACCCGCCAACATTCAAGGGATCCTCTGGTATGAAGTCCCAACTATACCTCACACTGTTTGGTGTATGAGTTTCATCTGGTGTGATGGCCTGGTTTCCATTATCTTAGAGATTTTCCTTAGCTCTTGTTGTTCAGCACACGAGAGTGTTATGCTTGTATCTTCAAAAATCGAGGTGAGTATGCTTGGTGAGTGCATAATGTAACTTGTGTCTAGGTTCTCTTACTGTAAGGGGAGAGAGTAAAATAAGCCTCTAGATGAAAGGTAGTAGTACCACTCAGGGAGAGACACACGCGAACCAACAAGGGTTTCTCCAACATCTAGTGGAGTAGTCCATAGTAGATGCGACAGTCGTTAGAACCAAAGTGAAAGGAAAAACACGTACACCATCTAACAGAGTAGTCCACACATAGGTGACAGTCGTTATAACTAGTAGACAAGGATGGTCTATCTAATGTCCTGTGGAGTAGTCCACATGGAAAGGACAATAATGATAAACAATACAACACATCTTTAACAATGTAAGTACAAAAATGACCAAAGTAGTTCAACTATCTTAGTACAGGTTAAGAAAACATGCATTACAAATGTTTAAAGAGTATTCTTACAAACATCTAAAACACATGTGCGAAAACATGTTGGCATTAATAGGCTTTTGAATTAAGAAAAAGTCCCAAGACACATCTGTAAACCATGTTGAAAATGGCAACAAGAAATTGCTAAAAATAGCACTGCTAAAAATAGTAGTTTCGGTACTAGTGCTGGATTGGACAACATGGAATGAAAAATGGAAGTGCTAAAATAAGATGTTCTATTTTTAGCACTTCAGTGTGGATCCCTATTTTAGTCAGTCCCTGGACTAAATATAGGAAGTAAAAAAATCGAATTTGATATTAACATTAATTTGTAATTAACTAACTAATTTAGTTTGAGTTAATTAGTTAAGGAATTATGAACTTGAAGTCTATGTGAGGACATGCAACAGTTTCTCCTTTGATTGAGGGATTTAACCATCAGTTAAAGGACAAGGATGAGTTGTAATTATGAGTTGTAATTAGTTGGCTCAGTTAACTGAGTCAAATCTAGTTAGACTAATTTAACAAGTTGTTAAATTAATGAGATTCAGTTTGTTAATTCTTGCATGCATGTAACACTAGTATTTTCAAATAACTGAAGATTCACTCATGGATAACTCATGCATGCCAGTTTAGACAGATACCCAGTTGAGATTAGATGGAGGGACAGTGTACTACCAATTGCTAAAATATTCCTTGGTGAATATTCCTTACATGCAGAAAGAATATTATTCCTTATGGACTACGTAGTTGGACCTGAGATTACAGCAGGTATGATCTGGCCAATTCACACATGTTATGACATTGGACCCCAATCAAAACTGCACAAGTAAATAGGAGCTTGGAGGACTTGTGCAACCTATATATTTAGGCCTAGGTAGTCCATGAGCATAATCATCAAAGTACAAAGAGAACAGGATAACTTTTGAGCTGATTATTTTTGTATGTTGTTGAGGATTTCCACTTGATTGATAATACAGAAATGGGGTTTTAGGCTAGTGCTTTCCCTAGGTTATATCTTCTGTGTTATGGTTGATTACTTCTCGTTCTTAGTTATATCTTTTCATGCTTGATGATGCTCATGTTCAATTAATCTTCCACAAAGTTTATGGTAGATGTAGATCTAGTATTATGCTTTATTAGATTGCATATATCAGTTTGATCTGTAGGTGAAATTTCTACATGATATCAGTGAGCTAGCTGATTTGTAGAGAAAATTATACGTGGTATCAGAGCACAGGTGATGAAGGAAGAACAGTATACAAGAAGGGAGAAGTCAAAGTTTGTAGTTTCTGAATATTGAGTTCTTAGCACATCTATTTCACCGATGGCATTCAATGGTTTGAGACTCGAATGTGCCCTTGATGGCAGTTCAAATTATATAGCCTAGAAGGATAGCATGGAGGCAGTATTAGAAGATAACAGTCTAAAGGAATTCACTGATCAAGAAGTCCAGAAGCCAACTGATGCTACTCGACTGGCGAAATGGAAAAAGTGTGTGGCTAGAGCAAGGAGAATCCTCTTGGAGGGAGTTCGAGATCACATTGTTTCGAGCCTCCATGGGAAGGAGACTCCGTTTTCGATGTGGAAAACATTGAAAGATCTTTATCAGAATAGCAGTGATCAGAGGAAGCTGGCATTGAAGGAAAAACTTCAAAAGATCAAGTGTAAAAAGGATGACACAATCTCTATGTATTTGAACAAGCTCACCTCATACAGGGATGAGCTTGGAAGTGTAGGGACCGTGATAGCTGATGATGACATGGGGAGTCTTGCACTCCTCGGTCTTCCTAAGAGCTGGCATAGCTACCAGGACTCGGTTAATGGAAGAGAGAAACTGCCAGATTGGGAACGACTTTGGTCGGATTTGATGCAGGAGGAGATAAGAAGAAGCACCAGAGATGGTTCTTCATCCATGGACAATGAAGAAAATTGTTCCTTAGCGAGTAAGGCGAAGAAGGGGAAGGAGAAGGTTTCTCTTTCCAATTCCAGTTCTTCCCATGATGGGAATATATTTTACAAATCGAAAGTGCGATGCTTTCATTGTCATGAGGCGGGCCATTTTGTTACAAATTTTCCACTGAGGAAATCCAAGAAGGGATCAAGGGAAGGATCTGAAGGTGAGGCACTTGCTTCATAGTTCGAGTTGGATTTCACACTCTTCTCATGTATGGTTTCATCCATGGTGGGAAGTGGTTGGTTTCTTGATAGTGGAGCTTCTTTCCACATGATCGGTGACAAGAGTTTGTTCAGTACTTTGGAGGAGAAAGATCTCTAGATACTCACAGTGTTGGGTAATGATGAAAAGTATAGTGTCTCAGGTGTAGGCACGATTATTTTTCAGAGGGAGCATGGAGCTTGCCTTACCTTGACCGATGTCAAGTATGTACCAGGATTGAAGAGAAACTTGGTGTCGATCGCGATGGTGGAAGACAGAGGCTATGATGTAGTCTTCAGTAAGGGAAAGGTTTTGCTTAGACACATCATCACTAGACAGGTGAAGCAGATCCGTTCACGGGTCAAGAACCTATATGCTCTTGAGATTCAAGATGCATGCAAAGCCTTGAGTAGCAAGGCAATTGATGCAGACTTGGTGGTTGAGAGGGAGAGTATATTACCTCTCAACATGCAGCACCAAAAGAAGTCTTAAACGATTGTGGAGGAGCCATGATTGGTGCAGCAGCTTCAGGAGGTTGTGGAGTAGCCACAATAGGGGAAGCTGAGTGGAGATTGAGTAGAGACATCTACTCATGCAGAGACCTCTAGTAAGGGGAAAATTCGATCCAGGTGGGCAGAGGGATCACATGCAGCCATACCTCCAGGTAGGAGGTGGGGCGATGTGGAGTGATCGTCCCAAGAAGGCTGGAATAGGGGCAGAATCCTTGAGGTACCCAACCTCTTTGATTCGAATTTCTTATGAGAGCCCCGATGAGGAGTAGCAAAACTAACTGATTGGGTAGAGACAGATGCAGATGGAATGGCAGAGAGAGCTACAGTGCAGGGAATCCCAGGACAGTGCAGAGCTAGTAGGCTGCAGCATTGCGAGAGGCACAAGTGTGTTGCACCAGTGCAGGGTAGCACAAAGAGGTGTGCAACGGTGTGAGATGCGTGGAGATGTTGCAGTAGCATAGAGGTCAGAGAGGGAGCACTTGTCAGTAGCAGGTAGAGCTTTAGCATCAGAGTATGTTTCTAGCCCAACAGAGAGATCAGTTGGGAGTTTCTTTTGTTCCGAGAGTTGCTGGAGCAACCACACTTGGTAGAAGTGTTGCATGTAGAACATTCTGAAGGTACAGGATCGGGTTCGAGAGGAAGCCTTTCTTGTTGAGAGGAAGTTTTGAAAATGGCAACAAGAAATTGCTAAAAATAGAAGTGCTAAAAATAACACTGCTAAAAATAGCAGTTTGGGTACCAATGCTGGATTGGGCAACAGGGAATGAAAATGGAAGTGCTAAAAATAGAAGTTCTATTTTTAGCAGTTCAGCGTGGATTCCTATTTTAGTGAGTCCCTGGACTAAATATAGGAAGTAAAAAAATCGAATTTGATATTAACAACAGTTTGTAAATTAATTAGTTAATTCAATTTGAGTTAATTAGTTAAGGAATTATGAACTTGAAGTCTATGTGAGGACAGGCAACAGTTTCTCCTTTGATTGAGGGATTTAACCATCAGTTAAAGGATGAGGATGAGTTGTAATTATTTGGCTCAGTTAAAAGAGTCAAGTCCAGTTAGATTAATTTAACAAGTTGTTAAATTAATGAGATTCAGTTTGTTAATGCTTGCATGCATGTAACAACTAGTATTTTCAGATAACTGAAGATTCACTCATGGATAACTCATGCATATCAGTTCAGACAGCGACCCAGTTGAGATCAGATGGAGGGACAGTGTACTATCAATTGCTAGGATATTCCTTGGTGAATATTCCTTGCATGCAGAAGGAATATTATTCCTTATGGACCGCGTAGTTGGACCTGACGTTACAACAGGTATGATGTAGCCAATTCACACATGTTATGACATTGGACCCCAATCAAAACTGCACAAGGAAATAGGAGCTTGGAGGACTTGTGTAGCCTATATATTCAGGCCTAGGTAGTCCATGAGAATAATCATCAGAGTATAAAGAGAGCATGATAGCTTTTGAGTTGATTCTTTTTGTATGTTGTTGAGGATTTCCAGTTGATTGATAATACAGAGACGGGGTTTTAGGCCGGTGATTTCCCCAAGTTATATCTTCTGTGTTATGGTTGATTACTTCTCATTCTTAGTTATATATGTTCATGCTTGATGTTTCTCATGTTCAATTAAGCTTCCAAAAAGTTTATGGTAGATGTAGATCTAGTATTATGCTTTAGTACATTACATATATCAGTTTGATCTATAGGTGAAATTTCTACATGATATCAGTGAGCTAGCTGATTTGTAGAGAAAATTCTACAAATGATACATCACTAGTCCCAGTAGTAGGACATTGGAGCCACTCCTCGCTCCTCAAAGAACACCTTGCTGGTGAGTGATGGATGTACTCTTCATGTGCTTTGTCTTCTCCTCCACATGGCATAATGTTGTGGGGTCTTTGATGGTCTTGGTCTTGCTTGATGTTTCAATGCTTTTGTTCCTTTTGCTTGTTGCTTGATATGCTTGGTACATCTGTCCAGCTGCAGCCAAGTCTTCTAGCATGTGCACTCCTTCTTCATCTCATTCGTCATCTTGCCATGATCTACCAATGTACCTGTTCCTGCAATTCACTCATGACAAGATGACATCAAATCCAAAACCTCCTAGTATAGCATTATGCATTGTTCTCGTGTTTTGGGTGACAAGGAGCAAGGAAACCTCACTGAGACAGCTCATAGCGCAACTCAGACTGGAATGAGGCATTTCAAGAGGACAATCTAAATTGTCATGAAAAATTGCACAGTGATCACTGGGAGACAAAATTGCATAGTGAGAGTCACCGGTGTCAGCTACAAGGTGAGACCTTGGGGGGGGCAGTTTCTGCGTAGTTTTCAGAGGGAGTAAAAAGCAGGGCTGCAAAGGGACTGTTGGGCAGTTTTGTGCAGTTTCCAAAGGGAAAGTAGAGCAGGGTTGTAGAGGGACTGTTGGTCATGACTGCACAATTTCTGGGAACAGTGTAGGACATCCAGCAGGGGAACTACGAGACATGTCTATGCAATTTATGGAGGCATGGCATAGCAAGGAAGCAGGGGTCAGCTGGGAAACTCTACATAGTTTTTGTGAATAGTGCAGAGAAAGGAAGCAAATGACCAGCTGGGCATGTATGTACAATTTTGGGGAACAGTGCAGACCCAGGTCTCAGAGCAGTGCAGGCTTCCAGCAGGAAAGAAGGAGGGTTGACGACTGTGATTGATAAATGTGAATTTCAGTTGGACATGGAGGAAATTTCTGCGCAATTTTGGGAGGTAGATAGCCTGCTCACCTTCAGGATTGCGCAGTGCAGCTAACCTGGTGGACAGCCTCAAGCACTGTGCAGATCTGAATAGTAGAGCAAGGTCACTAAGGGCTGAGACTACACAATGCACCTCAGTCGGGGTCTGGTGGAAGAGGGTTGTTCGGTTGGGTAGATTTTCAAGAAAATGGATAAGTGTTGAAAGAAAGTGAACTTGTGCAGACTAACATTTTGATCATAGACTTACCATACATGATGACGAGACAACATAGACCACCATGACAACAAGATAAAGCATTCCCTTGGTGGGACTGCCTGAAGTTGAGAGTGACAAGCGCGACACTTGTGATAGACCTTCAGATGACCGTGATGACACTTGCACGATAGTGATTAGAAATTTGTGTGTGAGTGCGACGGGTGTTCACATAGCGAAGACAACCCAAACACACAAAGACAAACATTCAAACTCACCAGAACTAGATCGCAATCATGACAAATAAATCAACATGTCGAAAGACAATCGTTGTTCAAACAAGCAAAAGGGTGAAAAGACTTCACAAGAGCTCATGGGGTGAGCCTGAGTGTTTACAACCATCAAAGGAAAAACTAAGGAATGCTCTGAAATTTGGATGCAAGCCAAAATTTTGGAGGGTCTTGCAGCCACTGCAACATAAGTGCACGTAGAATCTTGGTTGGTGTAGTTAGGTATAGGGACCAAGAGAAGAGTTCACCATTGGGTGAGATCTTATGTATTTGAGCTTAACGGCATATTTATTCACAAGACCAAGGAATATTTAAATGAGAAGGCCATTGAGTGACTGGATGAGGTTGGAGAAAAGAGAGTCTTGCAGGGTAAGCAGAAGTCTACATCAGTGAGGATGGTTATAGCTTTAAGAGGTAAGCACAACCACAGAAAAGGATGTGTATTGTTTTTAGTACATGTTTCTAGTGACAAAGGGTTGGATGATGAGGATGGTGACGTCCTAAGGAGGTATCCTATCTTACAACAGTTTCAAGATGTGTTTCGTGTAGAGATTATACATTTATAGCCTCATAAGGAGGTGGATTTCTCTATTGAGGTGATACCAAGAGCAACACCAACATCTAAGGCACCATACAAAATTATCGCTCTTGATTTGGTAGAATTGAAGTTGCAACTTAAATAGATGCTTGATAAGGGATACATAAGGCCAAGTGTATCTCCATGGGGAGCACCAGTGTTGTTTGTAAAAAAGAATGACAGTACTCTTAGATTGTACATTGATTATAGGCAACTGAGCAAGGTGACCATCAAGAACAGGTACCCATTACCTCAAATTGATGATTTGTTTGATCAATTGAAAGGAGCAGTAATATTTTAAAATATTGATCTGAGATTAGGATATCATCGGGTGCGCATCAAAGAAGACATCTACATAACTGTGGAATAGTAATTTTTGTGTTCACTTATATTATAAAATGAATTACACATTTGTTGTTAATAAATAATTTTTATTATTCAATATTCGAGATGATTATACAAGTCTAGGGTGGTTCTCCTTTATAGGAGTTGATCGACCACGAGCCTAAAAAGACATGTCCTTTTGAACTAATGTCTCTTCAAAACTAATTAGGTAACTTAGCTTAATTTTAATTTATTTACTGATTTATTAATTAGTATTTATTTATTATTATTTTAATATTTTATCATATATATATGATAAGGCAATGTTGGGTGTTGTTGAAGAAAATGTTACATCTCCCATGATGAGTCTTCCTCTGGTAGTTTCTTCCATTTGATAAGGTACTCCTTAATAGTCTTGGATCATAATACCTTCTCTCTAGTAAAGAGTATGCCTTCAGGTTCTAAGATGATTCTTCCTTCTTCATCAGTCTCGGGTATCTCTATTTGAGTTGTTTTATTTTCCCCCGGTACTTTTTTGAGACTTGATAACGTGTTGTGGATTCAATAATTGTCTGGTAGCTTCATTCCATAAGCCACACTACTTATCTTTTTGATTATTTGGTATGGTCCATAATATTTAGGAGATAACTTATTTTTCCCTTGTTGTTTTAATAATATTTGCTTATAGGGCTGAATTATAACAAAGACCCAACCTCCTTCATCGAACTCTCTTTCGGTGGGTTTTGGTCAGCTTGTTGTTTCATTCTATTGCATGCCATTATTAGATTTTCTTTTAACAAATAATAATTCTTTGGTTTTCTTCTAAGTGGTCATTTACTGCTTGTACCTTAGAATCAAGTAGCGCAAAATCCTTCCACCTGGGTGGTTCAAATCCATATAGGGCTTGGAAAGACGCCATTTTAGCTGAAGTATGATAGGTGGTATTATACCATCATTATGCTAGGTGTAGTCACTGAGACCATTTGTTTTGTTTGTCGGCGACAAAACAACAAATATATGTATCCAAACATTTATTTACTACTTTAGTTTTACCATCTATCTGGAGGTGATAAGTTGAACTCATATTGAGAGATATTCTTGCTTGGTGGCAAAAATATTTCCAAAAATTGCCTTTTAATTTTGTGTCTCTATCACTAACAATAACCTTGGGAAAACCATGTAGTTTGTAAATGTTTTTACAAAACACATCCACAACTTGCTTAGTTGTGTCAGTTTTTTTATTACCATGAAGTGAGCCAATTTGGTGAGTCTGTCGGCTACAACAAATATCTTGTCCTTACCCTCAGACATAGGTAGTCCTTCAATGAAATCCATCAATATTTTCTCCCAGTTTTTATTTGGAATATGTAATGGGTGTAGTAAACCAGGGGTTGGGATATTTTCACTTTTATTTCTCTGACAAACATCACATTCCGTGATATATTTTTGGATTTCCTTACTCATACCCTTCCAATAGAGTGGTTGTCAAATGTTGTAGTACGTTTTGAAGAATCTGACATGCCGACCTACAGGAGAACTGTGAGATTCCTTTAGAATTTTCTTTCTAAATTTGGATGTTGGGGTTAGGTAAATTCTACCTTTGTGCTATGATATGTCATTTTCCATTAAAAAATGGCATATTGACTGATATTTTCAATCACAAAACCACAATCCAAATCCTTGGCATACTTATCTTGTATTTCGTCTAACCACTTAGGAACAAATACCAAGGTGATGCATGTTGTGTTGTCATCATCCTTACGTGAGAGTGCATCATCTATGACATTTTCCTTTCCCTTTTTGTGTAGTATTTCTAGGTTAAATGTTGAAAATTTCTCCATCCACTTTTGTTGTTTTGTTTACAATATTTTTTGTTGAAGTATAAATTGAAGACTATTGTGATAAGTTCGAATAGAGAACTTACTTCCGAGCAGGCACTGTCACCATTTAGTTAAGGCATGTATGATGGCAAGAATCTCCTTTTGGTAAGTTGATTTCAAGCTTTCTTGTTTGTTAAGCTTCTTGCTCTAGAAGGCTACAGGGTGGTTGTTTTGCATTAATATTTCTCCAATTCTAAACCCTGAAGCATCGCATTCGACTATGAATGGTTTGGAGAAGTATGGATTTTCCAAAACTAGTGTGGTTGACATTACTTATTTTAGCTTTTGAAGCATTCGTCTACCTAGTTATTTCATTGAAAAGAGTTATTTTTTAACAATTTGGTTAGGGGTTTCGTCAAATGTGCATAGTGTTTTTATGAATCTTATGTAATACCCAATTAAACCTAGAAATCCTCTTAACTTTGATATGTTCTTGGGTTTGGTCCATTATTTAAATGCTTTGATTTTGTTGGGGTCCACTTTGACTCCTTCCCTAGATATAATGTGTCCCATGTATTAAAATTCTCTTTACCCAAAGATGCATTTTGATAACTTGGCGTAAAATTGATTCTTCTCTAGTAAGAAAAGTGATTCCTCCATATGTTTGAGGTGCTCCTTCCACGTCTTACTGTAAACAAGAATATCGTCGAAGAAGACTAATACAAATTTTCACAAGTATGGATGGAAGAGTTCATTCATGGTTTCTTGGGAGGTGGCTGGCGCATTTTTTAAACAAAATGGAATTACCTTAAACTCATAGTGTCCTCCATGATTTCTGAAATCAATCTTTTCAATGTCTTTCTTCCTGACCAATAGTACTGGTGCAACGTATGGACTTCTACTTTTCGTAACGACTCCATGCTTTATCAGATCTTGTACTAATTGTTCTATTTATGTTTTATGATGATGGGGGTAGCGATATGGATTTACATTTACTGGTGTTGAATATGGTTTGACTTCAATGATATGTTCAATTTTCCTTTTAGGAGCCATTTTCATCGGTAGCTCTTGAAAAACCTTCTCATATTTATGGATTAGGGATGAAACTTCAGACAGTTGGTGAACCCCTTCCATCGATAATAACTCTAATTGTTGACATTTTGCAATGAATACTGGGGCTGCCTTGCGAATAAGGTTTTTCATTTGCTGATCAGAAATGACTTGGGTAGATGGGGTTTGGAACCTGAACAACTTATACTTCCTTCCATCCATTTTGAACTTAATGAACTGTTTTTGGTGATTTGTTGAATATGTCCCTAGTGTTTGCAACCATTGTACTCCTAAGATGATGTCTACTCCTCCTAAAGGGATCGTATAAAAAAATGGACTCCATTTCATATTCATTCAGTTCCATTTTCACTTTATGGCACTTTCCTACTCCATCTATTTGTTTCCCATCTTCCACCATAAATTTTAAATCTTCTACAGGGTAGGCAAAAATGTTCAGTCTTTTTGCAACATTGACATCTGTAAAGTTGTGTGTACTTCTTGAATCTATTAAAATGATAACATTTTGTTTCTTGATATGTCCTTTAAGCTTCTGTGTTTGTGGTTAAGTTATCCCTGTGATGGCTGCCAGAGCAATTCATGGCATATTCTCTTCTTATGGATCTAGATTAAGGGTCTTGTTTTCTTCATTATTTTCTTCGTCGGAACTATCTTGTTAAGATTCTTCTTCTTGTTCTACTTCACCATTGTAAAGTTTTTCATAGTGCATCTGTGCCCTAGGGAATATTTGTCTCTGCATGTCCAACACTTGCCATCCCTTTTTCTTTCAACATTTGACTGTTTTTTTCCTCCATTGCGCATTGGTGGTGGAATGTACTTACCAGTGTTTTCTAAAGATTATTTACTTGACTTGCCTTTTGAGTAGTTGTTTGAGTTTTCATTACTGGCATATGGCACTTTATGGAGTCTATGTTTTCACTCAATAATTATTTTTGCATGTCTAGCTTCTTCAATGGTTTGGGGTTTATTAAATTTTTATTCTTCCCGAATATAATCCTTAAGGCCACATTGATACATATTTTGCAACTCTTCGTCTGAGAATCCCCTTTGCCTTATAACTAATAATTCCCACTCATGGGTGTATTTTCTTATCGATCCTTTCTGTTTGAGGTGAACAAATTTTTCATAGACATCGTCTTCTTCTTCATCATGAAACATTTTTAGCATGACGTTTTTAAAATTTTCCCAATTGAACGAGCGAGCTGCACATTTGTTGGACCACCATAGGAACCAATCATATACTTCTACTTCCAAGTTGTTAGATGTCATCATGAAATTCTCTTGTTCACCTATTGGCGAGTATGCTCTGAAAATGACGTCCATTTTATTTATGCATACAACAATGCCTTTATGGTCCTTACCATCATACTTAGGTAATTCTCTTTTAATTTTAAGGTAGTTTTTGTCAGGAAACTGTGTATGGTACTGACTTCCTTCAAACTGTATATGCAGTACTCATGGATTTTTGTGCATCAATGAAAATTCATGACTTGGAAAATTTTCGCCTTCCGGAGTCTTAGACTATGCGTAGCTGAGGGATTAAAAGGTGGATTGGCTCCACCCATAAACTGGCTCATCATGGTCTTTATTTCTTTGATATTCTTGGCCATATGGTCTTAGCACTTCCCAAATTCATCTTGCTTTCTTTCGACATTGTCAAGGTGCTTGCACATTCTATCAAGATCTTCTTGAAATTTTTTCGAATTGTCATCATTATTCCCCATTTTGTTCTTCTTTTCCCTAGTAGACATATTTTTTTTTAGTTAATAATATTTTTAATTAAATTAAATATATATATATAATATATAATATATAGATTATATAGAAAATATATATATTATTCAATTAATTAATTAATCTATATAGTTCTAAACTATATAAATATATTATACCCATTATATAATAATTAATTATATATGATTAACGACTAAGAAAAATCATGGAGAATTCGTGGAGCAATACGACCTTTGACAAAATGTGTGGATCACGTGAAAATTGGCGAAGAATATTGATCGGAGTATGTGACCACTGAGAGCACAGGACAAGGGATGGGGGTTGGTCGAGGAGACAAGATGGCAACACGAGACAAGGGACAGGTTAGTTGAGGAGACAAGCCGATAGAGATTTTATGCAGACATGGTCAACGAGCTAGTCTCAGTGGTCAAGAGAACCTAGGGATGTGGAATCTGGTGATCTTATCCAGATTTAAAGAGGAACACAATAAATTATAGAGATAACCATAAATACAGATATGCAGTAGAAATAATACTTCATTTCATTAATGTAAAATACTGAAATATGCTTACAAATAGAAATAGAAATAAACTAGCTCGGGCGATGGTAGCTTATCTTTGAGGAGAGATGTGGTGGCTACATGAATCTGAACTATGTTACAATGAGGCTTGAAGGCCTATTTATTGTTGAGAAACAATGGAAAACCATAAACATCCAAAAACCTAACCCTAGGAGATGAAACGCCAAACTATGGGCCCCGTTTTGGGTAAATTGGTACATCAACTTCCTAGGGTCATAACTTTGGCATATGATCTTCATTTGATGCACACAATACCTCGTTAGAAATATCTATTTGAGGAATACAACTTTGGGATGAGAAACATTGGCCTATCAACCCATGTTTCTCCCAGTTTTCCCAAAAGACGTCATTTGGGGCCTCAAAACAGCTCCGGAAGTTCAGGACCCAAAAACCTACTAAAAATAGTAAATTGTGCTACAAATAAGGAAAATGAAAAACTATAAGAGACGGTTGTGGGGGTCCAAGTGGTATAGGTGGGTGGCCACCAACATCCACCTGGATCATTCCTCCCCCCTTGGTAAGCAATGGTCCCCATTGCATTGAGTTCCTCCATGAGATGAGGAAACTTCTATTGAACTTGGTCCCTGGCGAGTTGTTCTGCAATCTCTGATGTGTCTAGTAATGGTGGGAAGCATGGTTGAGGGCAATCCACATTGAACACTCAGTGCAAGCGAAGGAATGGGGGAATGTTGTGCTCCAAAGCATTGTTTCCCACAGTCTTGGTACTGGTGTAAGGACCATGTTGGAGTGGTCTGAGCTTCTCATGGGCTCCTGTAAGGCGTTCTTTCTGCAGATGCAACCAAACTTTGGCACCCACTTGAATCTTGTGTGGTACTTTATGCTGATCATGACATTGCTTGTACTTGGCATTTTCTATAATGGAGTGGCAATAGATCGACCCATTGGGTAGAGGTGCTCTGGAAGTCAGATCGGACGAATGCTTGACCTGATAGTGCAACGGTGCTGATGTGGGTGAGGAGATGTCCCTGCCTTATTTCATGACCGTATCCATCTGCTGTTGTTGCTGCGTAAAGGAACCCTTCACAAGGGTCATGGATGTGGCAACGATCTTCCCCTTACTTTGGGAGTGAACCAGACAGAAAATGAATTTCCTAGTATGGCAGATGATCTTGCTGCATTTCTTAGCAGAGATCAAAGAGGTGGCAATAGGTGGGGCTACCTTCGGTATCCTGTATAATGAATTACACAATGAAATAATAACAGAGCGAGGCCTTGACTCATAAATAGCATGTCACCTCCACAAGTATGGCTAGCCTAATAATACATCACAAACATCCAGAGGTGCAACATCACACAATACCTCGTCTGTGAAGGGTTTGATGCTGTAGGGAAGGTGACACTGTTGGAAAACTCGGAGATCTCATCCTTGGTGAAGCCACTCGATGCTATATGGTTGCAGGTGTGGTATGGTTGATAGTCCTAGTTGCTACATGACCTCTACTGAAATGAGCTTCTTTTGGCTCCCACTGTCAACAATGAATTGTAGCAGTGAACCCTTCACCCACATCTATGAGTGGAAAAGGCGCTCCCCCTCCTCTGGATCTTCGGGCTCATTCTTCTGGATCTTGGTGGTGGCAACGATGGCACTGGGCTCCACGTCAATGATCTACTTCTCTTTACCATTCCCCTTGTCAGGTTCTGACTCAGGGTCAGAACATGCATCTGATACTGAAGCTTTCAACTCGGCCACCAGTGACTGCTTGGTCCAACACTCACTTGTGTTGTGAGTGGGGCTCTTATGGAACTCACACCACTTTCTTGTGTCCTTTTTTGACTTCATGGTGTTGTTCTTTTCTTGTGGCTTCGACGGGTTGTCTTGGATTGCCTTGTCTTAGCTTTGTACTTGGTTCTGTGGTTTGGGGAAGCCTTTCCCTTGCTTCAGATTCACGGATCCAAAGTATCGCTCCTTCTGTTTAAAATTCTACTCGATTTTGACAACGTATTGGTACACCGTGCCAAGCGAGGAGATGTCAAGGAACTCCATCTCGTCTTGGATGTACCTTTGTAGGTAGCCACGATATTTGAGGACCAAATGCAACTCAGAATCCTTGATACCCAAATTTGTGTCAAGGGTATGAAAAATATTGGTGAACTATGGCACGTCTTCGTCCCTTCCCTGCCGCAGCATGGTCCACTTTATGTATTTATCCTCATAGCTTTTGACAGGGTAGTACTACTCCTTGATGGCGTCCCAGAATGAATTCCAAGTGGGTGTAGCTGAAAATATTGAGCCCATACTTTCATCCTTCTGCTCGCAGTAGGTTTCCCACCAGTCCTTAACTTGGGGGGTTGCTTTGAGAAGTGAAAAAGTGATCTTTTCCCAACTGGAAAAATCATGAATAGAAAAATAACTGTCTATCAGATTTAACCATTTATCTATGGAATTTGCATCTATCTAACCCTTGAATATGGGGATTTCAAAGTTAACTTGTACCTTAAATGGTGTGACGTTTCCAGCGTAGTTGTTGGAAGCAGATGCATTGCCCCTTGGTAGCCGCTGAAGGATCTGGGCAAACTTTTCCATCATCTCTTTCCTTTGTCGCTCGAGGGCTTCTTTGAGCAAGATTTTGGTAGGATATCTTGCCTCCTCATTTTTCTTTTCATCCGCCATGGGAGGCCATCGGGATTTGTGAGGCTGGTCTTGCAAGGGTTCGACCAGTTCAATCCCTAACTCCTTATATCTCGACCTTGTTGGGGACATGCAAAGAAAAGCAGAGAAAGAGAAAACCTGCTCCGATACCACTAATCTGGATTTAAATAGGAATGCAATGAATTACAGAAATAACCATAAATACAGATATGCACCAGAAATAATACTTCATTTCATTAATGTAAAATACTGAAATATGCTTACAAACAGAAATGGAAATAAACTAGCTCGGGCGATGGTAGCTTATCTTTAAGGAGAGATGTGGCAGCTACATGACTCTGAACTGTGTTACAATGAGGCTCAAAGGCCTATTTATTGTTGAGAAATAATGGAAAACCCTAAACATCCAAAAACCTAACCCTAGGAGATGAAATGCCAAACTATGGGCCTCGTTTTGGGTAAATTGGTACATCAATTTCCCGGGGTTGTAACTTTGGCATACGATCTCCATTTGACACACACAATACCTTGTCAGAAAGATCTATCTAAGGACTACGACTTTGGGATGAGAAACATCAGTCCATGGACCCATGTTGCTCCTAGTTTTCCCAAAAAACGTCGTTTAGGGCCTCAAAATGGCTTCGGAAGTTCAAGACCCGAAAAACTACTAAAAATAGTAAATTGTACTACAAATAAGGAAACTAAAAAAATGTAAGAGATAGTTGTGGGGGTGCAAGTGGGATAGGTGGGTGGCCACCAACGTCCGCCTGGATCATGATCATTGTCGATGAAACGTTGTGGAATGGACACCGGAGGTGGCATTAGGAGCATATGACGGTTGTTGGGTAATGGGAGACGAGGGTAATGGTAGATGTAATATACGCGCAAAGCGAGATCGAGAGGGACGAAGTACTGGGGACGTAGGCAGCAGGTGGAGCGAAAATGTGGCGTTGAACAACAGGGGAGCACGGTAGGGATGCATGAAGCCAGTGGAGTGGATGGTTGGTGTATGTGAGCAGCGGAGCACGTGAGGTGAGGGAACACAACGAAGCTCTGATACCACTGGAACAATAAATTTTTTGTTCACTTATATTACCAAACAAATTACACATTTGTTGTAAATCAATAATTTTTATCAATCAATATTCAAGATGATTATAAAAGGTTAGGGTGGTTCTCCTTTATAGGAGTTGACTAGCCACGAACCCAAAAAGACACGTCCTTTTGAACTAATGTCTCTCCAAAACTAATTAAGTAGCTTAGCTTAATTTTAATTGATTTATTAATTAGTATTTATTTATTATTATTTTAATAGTCTATCATTATACATATATATATATATATATATATATATATATATATATATATATATATATATAATATATATATATATATATATTGAGTTTATGAATATTTAAATTAATAACATATTGCATTCCTTACAAGGTATGAGCACTATGAGTTTGTGGTGGTTCCTTTTGGTCTTACTAACACTCCAACCACCTTCATGTGTTTGATGAAAAATGTGTTGCGCCCTTATCTCGATAAGTTTGTGATAGTCTTTGTTGATGATATATTGGTATATTCAAACACTGAGGAAGAGCATGTAAAACAACTAGTAGTAGTATTGAGATTGTTGAGAAAGAATAAGTTGTATGCCAAGCTCAATAAGTGTAGCTTCTTTCAGTCTCAGATTCATTACTTGGACATGTTGTTTCCAAGGAAGGGATAGCAGTGGATCTAGAAAATATTAAGGCTATCATGGAGTATCCAACTCCGAAGAATGCATATGAGTTCAAATCATTCATGGGACTAGAAAGTTATTATAAGAGGTTCATTAGTAACTTCTCCAAGGTTGGCTATCCTATTACATCCTTGCAGAGGAATGAAAACAAGTTTGAATGGACCGATGAGAGTACAACTAGATTTGATAAGTTGAAGAAATTTCTTACAAATTCTCTGGTTTTGAAGATTACAGATCTTGATAAGGAGTTTGTGGTTTGTATAGATGCATTTAAGAAGGGGCTTGGTGGAGTCCTGATGTAGGAAGGGCAGGTGGTTTGCTATGAATAATGAAAGTTGAATGTGCATGAGAAGATTTATGTGACACATGATCTTGAGTTGGTAGCCATCATTTGTGCATTGAAGATGTGGAGACATTATCTCCTAGGCTAGATGTTCATCCTGATGAGTGATCACAGTGGACTGAGGTACTTGTTGGGACTAGCCCAATCTTAATGCGAGGAAAGATAGATGGTTGAATACTCTCAATGAGTTTGATTTTGAGATCAAGTATATCAAATCCAAGGAGAATCGAGCTGCGGATGGTCTTAGTAGGGGAGTGCAGGTGAATCATATTTCAGTAGTGAGCTCTTATAGGATAGATTTGGAGTGGACCTTACATGCAAGGAAACATGATGAGAGTTACTAGCAGCTGAAGCAGAGGTTGCAACAACAAGGTGATAAGGATGAGGAGTATCACCTCACAATAGATGGCTTGGTTAGGTTCAGGAATAGGATCTATGTGCTTGATAGTAGGGAATTGAAGAAACTTAGCTTGAGAGAGTTTCATGGCAAACCATATTCAAGCCACCTAGGATAATAAAGACTTTTATAACTATTAAAAACACATAAATTTGAAATCTAAAACTATTAATAAGTTCTACTATTGACCTAATTTGAATAAAGAGGCGGTTGAGTTTGTTGCTAGGTGCTTGGACTGTCAACATGTGAAAGTTGAATGTAAGCATATAGATGGTTTATTGCATCCTATTCCGATTTCGAAATGGAAATGGGAGGTAAATTCCATGGATTCATTACAAGTTTGCCAAGGACATCAAGGCAGCATCACTCCATCATGGTTGTGGTTGACAAGTTAAGCAAGGTAGCTCACTTTATTGCAATGAAATCTAATAATTCAATTAACAAAGTGGCTCACATCTTCATCGAGGAGATAATGAGGTTTCTTGGATTTATTAATAGGATTATATCACATAGAGATTCCAATTTCACTTCTAGGTTTTGGAAGGCGATGTTTGCAGACTTGGGGACAGAGCTAGATTTCAGTACAGCTTATCATCTGTAGACAAATATGCAGCCAGAGAGGATAAACAGGAAGTGGGAGGAGTATCTTCCATGGGTGGATTTTTCTTATACAAATTGGTATCAAGAATCCCTAAAGATGAGTCCATTTGAGGCTCTCCATGGAAGGATTTGTAATACTCCTATCAGCTGGAGTGATCTAGTGAGCATGGTGTTGATTAGACTAGATATGTTGAGAGAAATGGAGCAGGAGATGCAAGTTATCAAAAGGAATTTGAAGGTAGCATAGGATAGGAAGAAGAGTTATGTGGATCAACATAGAGTATTCAAGGAGTTTAAGGTTGGAGAGCATGTGTACTTGTTTATCAAGCCCAAGAAGAGATCATTGAAGATTGGGTCACCTGCCAAGTTGGCACCTTAGTATTGCAGTCCTTTTGAGATCCTTGAGAGGTTTGGACTAGTGGCATATAGGCTTGCTTTACCTTCATCAGTGAAATTCCATGATGTTTTCCATGTTTCAATGCTTAAAATATATGTACAGGATGTTGATCATGTGATTGATTGGTTTGTATTGCAGGTGGAACCAGAGGGATGGTTATAGCCAAAACCTCAACGCATATTGCAGCAAAAGAAGCTCATGCTCCAGAACTAAGAAATAGAGCAAGTGAAAGTGCAATGGAAGCACTTTTGTTCCAATGAAGCTACATGGTTGATGGTTGATCAAATGTGGGAATTATATCCTTCTTTATTTGTTAGATAGATCAAATGTGCTTAGTTTATATATATATATTGCATCGAGTTGTGTTTATAAAGCTCCATGCAAATGAAATGCCCTAGTAGAGATTGTTGACAGGGACCAACCTATTACTGAAAGTGTAACACCCCATACCACATTTATCCACTTTCACATACTTACCAAGGTAAACATGAGATGAGATTTACTATGCATGACCCAACCTCCAAGATCTAGTTATGGAAATGGGGTCCACTTGACAAACCTTACTGCATCACCTAGAGACACATGATCACCCAAATATGTTTTTTTTTTACTAGTGACCTCTCATCTGAGTTGGAACCACTTTCAACGAAGCTTTATAGCCTAGCCACATGCATGCAAGCTTATCAATGGAGTCAGAGGTCTCCAGCCATATGCACGACCCATCCATGTGACTGCAACCGAAATTCATCAGTTCTATGCATGTGGCCACGAGCCTTATTCCAGATTTAGGGCTTACCTATAGGCCAACTGCCCAAATTTTCCTAGGACTTTCCAAAACTTTCTCAACAGTCTATGTAAGGCTTCGGGTTCTCTTTCCAAGTCGTATTCTTGCTCAAGATTACATAACATGTAACAACAATTTATACAAACACTTTGTAAACATAGTACATGTAGCTCATGAATTAATATCTATTCACTGATTCATTAGTTTCATAAGATAATCGTCAAGAAAGCTTATCACCCTCTCTTACTAGATGAAACAAACACATATTAGCTCATGCATTCATATAAAATAACCAGGAGCCTATAACCATGGAATAGAACCATAACAAGAGCACATCATATAATGAGAAATATGTCATGCATGTAACCATCATTGAACTAGAATGAGGCCATGACAAACTGGTCATAAAATCACACATTAAACCAAAACTTATGCTCATATATCATCATTAAATAACAACACATAATAACATATGCATAATTCCAACCAAGTTAGGGACATCCACATACAACCTGACCATAAACTGGTACTGAACCAAATCTTTCATTCAGTCGAATCACCTTTGTGCCATATTCCAAGCATGAATGTGGGATCTCATGGGATAACCAAAACATAACCAAATAGGGAATCCATAGGTTAAACCACCTCCACCCCCAATTCACAATGATATCATCTAAATCAGTCCAGAGATCACCAAAACCAATGCAAGCTTAGATGCCTTATAATTTATTCACCATACCCATATGAATTTTCCTATCTTCGCCCACTTGTCAAGACTTTCCTAGAGAAAACCATTTCCACCCTCAACCCTTAGGATTTTCCTGAGACTACCTCAACTAGGATCCAAAATATACATGCAATCCAAATCTCAACAAAATAGGGAACCCACTATATCATGGCAATCTAGGAAATGACATAGGCAAGGTTGTACATGGTTGTCTGTTAGGCCCCTATACTACTAGTGTAACCCTTATTGTTATTAGTACAACCCATTTATTATATCGATGTACCCACATAGTGCCCATATTGTTACTATTGTACCCCATATAAGCCCACTAATGTTACTATTGTGGCTTCATATTATTATTGTTAGGTCGGCTGGGTTATATTGTGACTC